>JAANIC010003466.1:184561-194971 GCA_017607545.1 Acromyrmex charruanus | reverse complement strand
ACACACACACACACACACACACACACACACACACACACACACACAAACACAAACACACACACACACACACACACACGGTTTAATTACGACTAAAACTTTGTGGCAGTTGTTAGAAATAAAGTAACTAATAAAATTGTTACCATTATCCCAAAAATGTAACTGCGTTACAATAAACGTTACTCAGAAGAAAATATAACGTCGTTACTAAAAAAAGTAACTTGTACGGTAACGACGTTACAAATAACACGTTACTTGCCAATCCTGCTTTTTAATAATTGCCTGAAAAGAATTCAGCAACACACAAGTTTATAAATAAAGCATTATTTCAAAAAAGCTAAAGCGGCGTCACCTGCGTGCTACCCCTCCCTGGAATGGCCTCGTGCCTCCGTGTGTATCTATCTTCTTTCTTGCCATCAGTTGAGGTGGTGAGACAAAGTCTCATATAACAAACCTGTCGTAACCGCAGATAATAAAATCCTAAATAGACTTGCCTAAAAAGAAATAATAATATTCCCCAAAATGTAACAATAGAAATCGCTCGGAAATCGCAATAAGCATCGACACGCCCGTCCTTCGTGTCGGGAAGACACAGGACGAAAATGCTACTTCGGTAAGGTCGGCTGACCCTTGTGACGGACGGTGAAAAACGTCACGTCACAATATATACCTACAACAACCAATGACGAAACAAGAAAAGAGTAGAGAGCTCAGATTGGAGAGAGATATCGAATTGGAACCGGACTATTTGATACTAAGAAATGAGAAGGTGATAAGCAGAAATATTCGAAGAGTCGAGAGTTAAAGTTACCTGGCTAGACAGAATACAGTCAGAGGAGATAGTCGCTAGTAGTGTAGAGGCCTATCGAAGGCCTTGTAGAGGCATGCGTATAATCGCATTGCATCGGTTCGCGAATAAGAACAGATGAGTAGACACACTCGACTGTATGTATTGTATTACCATCACGAATGAATCGTGATCAAAAATTACAAAGTATTAGGTGTATAACTTTGCTTCCGCTGTTTTCCTATAGATTGCTTTAGCGGTAAGTGGTGGTCGAAATAAATAGATTATAGACGTCATACAATAAACTTGGGCATCTGTCAACATAATCCCATAGAAACATTAGTCGATTTGTATCTGCATCATAAAGTTATTCTCGATTGAAAATGTCAGTTTACGAGCCAAATTCTCGTCATTTGCGGGAGGTTTTAATTTTCTGCTTCAATATGAAGAAATCTGCGGCTGAGGCTCATCGAATGCTCTCAAATACTTATGGTGAGGCCGCTATTAGTGAAAGAACGTGTCATGAGTGGTTTCAACGCTTCAAGAACGGTGATTTTGACGTCGAAGGTCGGCATAGCGATGGAAAAGAGAAGATTTTCAAAGATTTTCGAATTGGAGGCATTACTTGATCAAGACTCGTGTCAAAATCAAGAAGAATTGGCACGATCATTGGGAGTGACTCAACAAGCCATTTCAAAACGCCTCAAAGTCATGGGAATGATTCAGAAGCAAGGAAATTGGATGCCGTACGAGTTGAAGCCGAGAGATGTTGAACGGCGTTTGTTTGCTTGTGAACAGCTGCTTGAAAGGCAAAGACGGAAGAGATTTCTGCATCGCATTGTGACTGGGGACGAAAAATTGGTTCATTACGATAACCCTAAGCGCAGAAAATCATGGGGAGTTCCCGGCCATGCTTCCACGTCGACGGCCAAACCGAATATTCACGGCTCCAAGGTCATGCTCTGTATTTGGTGGGACCAGCTCGGCGTAGTGTATTATGAGCTGTTAAAACCGACTGAAACAATCACAGGCGATCGGTATCGAACGCAATTGATGCATTTGAGCCGAGCATTGAAAGACAAACGGCCGCAATACAACGAGAGACACGATAAAGTTTTGCAGCATGACAATGCTCGACCCTATGTTGCGAAAGTAGTCAAGACATACTTGGAAACGTTGAAATGGGAAGTCCTACCCCACCCGCCGTATTCTCCAGACGTTGCTCCCTCTGACTATCACTTGTTTCGATCAATGGTACACGGCCTGGCTGACCAGCACTTCCGGTCTTATGAAGAAGTAAAAAATTGGATCGATTCGTGGATCGCCTCAAAAGATGACCAGTTTTTTCGACGCGGGATTGGTACGCTGCCCAAAAGATGGGAGAAAGTAGTGGCCAGCGATGGACAATACTTTGAAACATAAATGTATAACCAGTTTTTTACAATAAAGTCTCGAATTTCGGAAAAAAACGACGGAAGCAAAGTTATACCTATAACCTAATAAGCTCGTTAGCCAAACGCGTCTCGATTTTGAATCTAAGTTGTCAACGAGTTATTCTGAAGGAATATTGCAAGCGAAGATATCAGCTCTAGTGTAAATAGGACGAATTATGTTATCGCAACAAAATAATTTTGAAATTTCTAGTTATCGTAATCTTAAAGTTGTTATAATTCTCTACTTACTCTATCTTCTTGACAATCGAATTTTCGTTTTCTCATCTCGTTCATGTTACAAATTTCTTCGTATGTTTGCATAATTCGTCGTTTTAATGATTGAAGATCAACAGGTACTTTTTGCTTCAGAATATCCCATACAAAAAATCTAATGTTAAAGGAGATACTGGAGTGACGGCCGAACTTGATCAAAGTCGATAAAATAAATTTTATATCGTCCGCATACGCTCTCTGGAGGCTCAGGCTTTCATACGCTGTGAATGTTGCGAGCACTCATATTTTTAGCTGTTTTTAACCGTGCGCCGTTTCCAGTCACTCGGTTTGCTCACATGTTATATGTAAGCATTTAGACAGAACGTAGTTTGAAATATGATTGCGTTCTAAATCACTAGCAGTATTAAAAATCTGTAATATAATATAATCTGTAATATAAAATACATTTTACTGACAGTATACATGATCGTAGTAACACTTTTCGTTATGATCCAATGCCATTTTAGGTTACATAATGAATCAAAATGTGTCACATGAATACGTATAAGGTGCGTCCTTTTAGGCATTATATTTCGCATCCGTTGCGCATCGGATCTGCCGCCTGCGCAGCTGATTTAGAAGAATGTTATTCTGCGCTTGTGTTCTCAAAATTTTAAATTAAAGAAGAATATAAGAAAGGTGTACCAGTTAAATGAATGTCATACGTTATGTAACGTTTTACCGATTATAATTGAGGATTTAATCAATGCGGATGATGATTCTTGTAATTCCGATAATTCAGATGAAGAGGTTAAGTGTGCAATTCATACATAATTTTAATGACGCTGAAGCTAGCGGCCACTTCCAGCGGCCAGACCCGAAACGCCAAGAACGAATGTGGGATCCTCGATGATAAAAAATAGATTTTACAATGTATTTTCATAAAAAATTTATTGAAAATAATAATGCATAATATACGGTGATAAAAAAACAAGATTGAATTCAAAATATTGAAAATAATAATAAAAAACATTTTTAAAAATGTACATAATATAAACAATATAAAAATGAATATTACTTCCACGCATGGTGCTAGACATTCAAAAAAAATTCTATAATGTAGTCTAGGACATGGAAAAACCAAAACACTTTATACTTTTTTAACATCAAGTCCCTATTGTTGATTAAAAAATTGTTAAACAAATAACGGCCAGATCGACCACAGGCAACATGCACGGTTAGACTTTAAAAAAAATTCTATAATGTAGTCTGAAATATGGGGAAACCATAACGTTTTATACTTTTTAACATCAAGCTCCCATTACTTATTAAAAAAATATTAAACAATTAACGGTCAAGTTGATCACACGCATGGTGTTACACTTTCAAAAAAAGTTCTATAATGTCTGGGACATGGGGAAATCAAAATGTTTCATATTTTTTAATATCAAGTCCCCATTGTTTATTAAAAAATTATTAAACAAATATCGGCCAGGTCGGTCATCAGTCGACACGCGCTTTAGAAGAATCCCTCATATAATATGTATTTCATTATTTTCATTATTTTAATTTTATACTGTACTGAAGAAGACCCAAAAACAGAGGACGAAACCGTTCAATTTTTTAGAAAATAATAAATTGTTACACACTGGTGTATTGGCTTGAAAAAAAGCATTCATCGTATTACATTGATTTATTTCATAAAGATATCAGATTCTTTCTAGAACATGTCATCAATCTTTCAACAAGGTTTCATGTATCAGAAATGCGGATATTTTGCTATTTCATAGCTGTCTCAGAAATGTTAAAGCATACACAGTGCGAAAAATATGTTCCCGGACACGAACCACATCTCAGCAACCAGTGGCGACATCTGTGGGTTCAAACATGCATTTTAAAGGTTGAACATTTTACTATCATCTGTCAAAGTTTCATTCATTTTGGTTGACATATAACGAAGATATAACAGTTCATGTTAAACAAGATTTTGGTCGAGGTAGAAATTTTAATATGGAACAAAAAGCAGTGATTAAATTTAACGCTTAAAACTTGGTAAAAGTGCATCAGAAACATTCCGATCGATGCAACAAGTTTACGGCAGTCAATGTCTAGGTCGTACAGCTGTTTTTGAGTGGCATAAGCGTTTTTTGGAAGGCAGAGAGACCCTTGAAGATGACAAAAAATCAGGACGGCCAATTTTGGATCCAACACCCGAAATGATCGAAAAAGTACGTGATTTTGTTGCAAACGATCGCAATGCATCACTAAAAATGATGGAGGAGGCTTTAAATATCAGTAGAGAAACGATTCGAACCATGTGTACCGGGTGTTCGAATCAAAATTGGCCATCCTGATTTTTTGTCATCTTCAAGGGTCTCTCTGCCTTCCAAAAAATGCTTATGCCACTCAAAAAGCTGTACGACCTAGACATTGACTGCCGTAAACTTGTTGCATCGATCGGAATGTTTCTGATGCACTTTTACCAAGTTTTAAGCGTTAAATTTAATCACTGCTTTTTGTTCCATATTAAAATTTCTACCTCGACCAAAATTTTGTTTAACATGAACTGTTATATCTTCGTTATATGTCAACCAAAATGAATGAAACTTTGACAGATGATAGCAAAATATTCAACTTTTAAAATGCATGTTTGAACGCACAGATGTCGCCACTGGTTGCTGAGATGTGGTTCTATCTGAGAACATATTTGTCGCACTGTGTATTTCGCAATTTTTATGAAATGTTTCACCTTTCAGTTGAAATATTTCTTAAAACTTTCGATGCTATATGGGAAATTAATAAAACAACTAGAAGCAGTTGGCTCATAGTCTGATAACAGAATTATTTGTTTACATCTGATACTTTGATTAAGAACCCGATATTAATATTAAGCGAGGCTAACGACGTTTCGGGATTCTGGCTTTATTTACTTTTTTTATCTTTTGTTTTTTATTTTTTTTTTTAAGTTTTTTTGTTTTATAATTTTTTTGTACTTTTTATTTATTATGTTTAATATTATGTTAATACTGTTTTATTTTAATAGTAATAATATACGAGAATAATAACAATATATGATAATAAAATGAAAATGAAATCATGAGGTCACAATTCTAATAATTTTGTTCGAATTTGTCGTTCCTTCTGTTTCGCGTCATGGGTTTCTTTTGATCGCCGTTTGTAATCAAATTTAAGGATGCTCATAATTCCACAGTATCAAATCCAAAGGGACAGGAATTTGATTTTTTTATTAGCGCTACAACGTTGGAGCAATTGTTAGAGCAATTTGTATTCTTACTCTCTAATAATAAGGTATTTGATTTAATACACAGTTTTTCTGTTTTTATTTTATTTTTTGTTTCAGCGAAGTATGTCGCAATTCTCTTTCTTGCACAGTTTATGTTTTCTTCTTTAAAATGGTCTGTTCTTCCCGTTGCTACGATATATGTCCAACTGTAAATATGGATGTCGCAATTACCACCAGCATTAATATTTCCATCGATTCCAACTGTTACTTGTAACGGTATATCATTCGACATATGCAACATTCAATCCCAAGCAACGCTTAATTTCATATCAATAAAAGTCTTATTCCGTTCATAATAACATTATTAAGATTGCCATGAAGAGAGTCGAAATATATTATTACCTTTTGTTTAGGTAATACCATTACTAATGATTGGAATAATTCATTGGAATTAACCAGGTTTCTTTGGTCTATGCACTAAACATTGTGTTCCATTTTTTAAACCCGCAACTAATGATGCCTCTTCTTAAAATACTTTCACAAAACATAGTATCGAAGACTAAGTCGAACTTTCGTCGTTCGGCCTCACATTGCATGTATTGAAAAAATACATTGATGACATCATTAGTCAGATATTCTGCAATTGATTCGTACGGCTGAAGTGTCATAAAATTAGCATAAAACTAACTCTTGTGAGATAGTACATTTACGTTATTCTGTATGAACAGAAATCTGTCGGGATACGTATTATTAGCAAAAAATAAACTTTTTTCTGCGTTTACCTTTTCACAAAATCATCGAATTTTGTTCCACATTCTCATCACAATTAACTCAGATGAAATTTTGATGCTATTACCATTATTTGATAGATTTAACGTGGACGAATCATTTTCAAAAATATTAGCTAGTTTTCATAGCTCCGGCGTAAAAGTGGACTCATTGGTACGAGGAACGAACTTGTCATGTTTTAAAAATTTGTTCACTCTAGGATGTCCCTTCTGTTTTCTTTTCTAATTTTTTATTGGATTGTCGTGATTTTTACTTCTTTCCCTATTTTGTTTCGTGGTTTTCAATGAGAAATTGCGTTCCTTCAAATCTCTTTTAATAAATTTAAAATTCTGTGTTATAAATCTTGGTGCAGGCATTTTTTTTTATGTGCAAATTTGTAATGCTTGAGAATTTTATAATGATTTTCCACCGAAGCATTGCTATCATGATATAAACCTGTTTTGTAAAAATTATATCAGACTACGATGAAAAATAAGGCATCAAAAAGTTTCCAACGTATCGAAAAAATTGTTGAGAGTAAAAATTATGTCGATGTCAGTGCATATAATGTCTCTCAATACTTTCATTTCAATCGCTTGAAAAATTTTCCAGTACGAGAGTTCTTTGTTGCAGATGTTGCCTCTTTTTCTGTTTTCGATAACTTGCATTCCTCTATTGAACCATCCGAAACCTCGTTATTAACATTATCTTCGCTATCATTAGAATCATCGCTGCCGCTTTCCTCTCTTTCACTTCCATCGCTTCGAATAGTCTCAAAAACGAAATGAAAATTTTTAACCTTTTTAGGTAATCCGAATATTTGCACGAACGACTCATAGATCTTAGTTGCATATGCTATGTTGTCACAATGCAAAAGCTTACTGACAAATGTGCTAACAACTGCGCGTTGAAGCCAATGCTTTTTTTATTTGGGAAATACTTTTTACTTTTTCGAATGACGGTCTTTATCAGAGAGGAATATATATGAATTATGACAAAATTGATTTTGTCATGAGTCTGCTTCTCTGTAATATTTTACGTCAACTGGAGGTATTGCCATAAAGTCATACTATTAAATGCCAATGAATATGCATGAAGCAAGGCAAGACTAAAATCAATTTTGATTTAGTGGACACTTTTTGTCGTCAAAATCTTTTTCATCATTATTATAAATAATTTCAGATGACCTTCTATTGCGCCAACATCATGCTTTCCAGAAATCATTTCAAAAATCGATAAAGGTCCGAAGTCTTTCCCTCCCGAAACAACCATGCAGTAGTAATAAATATTATCAGAGTGTAAATTAATGATACTAGGTTTTTGTATTAGCGAATCAGTGGCACCAAAATATAAAAATCGTCGATTTAGCGAAAGAAAGTAGTAAAATTTGCTCTTCGGTAAACATTGTTATAGAAGAACATTTGGATGTATTCAAGTAACCGTAATGAAATGATTTCACCGAGAAACTTTGGATATATCCATCAAATACTTCACCGCGTACATTTATCATCAAATGTTCATCCAGCTTAGACATGAAAGTGATAAATTTGTTGTAAAGATCATCTCTCAAATGATTCTCGCTGGATATTTTTTAAAGTATTTCTCCAGATAACGTCGAATTCAAGTTGTCCATTTTCAGAACGTCTTTAGGCGTATCAATCAATAATTTTAATTTCAATGCTGAAGGTGATAATTTTTTAAGCTCTTTCGCAGAATTTTCTTTCCGTACCTCGTACAAAACGATGATGGTTTTCATGGCTACTGTGATCGCAATTATCTTCTGTAAATACTAATAATATATGCTCTATATGCGGATGCGCAATTGCCTGATTCACGATAAATTTAAAAGTAGGCACAGAAGTGTCTCTGCTCGTAGCTTAGCGCCGAGACACTACCAGTGTTTCCAGATATCGTGTGCATGACGTGTGTTTACATTTTGCAAGAGCTTGAAAACTTTTGCCACTTTTACATCCCAATGATCATTTGTGCCGTTGGCAAGTCAAAACACAATATGGATATAGTGCTAAATATTGCTAAATATTTTGTTAAATTCGTCAAACTATCCTCGTTTCATTTTCTTTCTATTGGTCCAAAATGCATCCCAAAACTTTACAGGGACAATGACGGAAGTATCTCCAGTATTTTTCCACTATGAAAAAATTGTATGATTCGTACTTCGTTTTGGACTTTCAGGAACACTGTTTGCAGTTTCAATCTCATGAAGTGTGTCATACTTAAAATTATTTTCCAGAGATACAGAAATAACATTAATTTCATTGTGAATACCTTCGAAACTGAAATATGCTTTCGATTCTGTACTATCCGATTTAATCACTCCTTGTGTACATTCAGAATATCAATGTGATTGTCAGTGTGTTCCCAATTTGAACACATTTCCATGTATGAAACATTTGGTTCAACATCTTCTTTCATGCAAACATTACGATAATGAGAGAAGACAGTATTTTAATTGTCTGTTTCTTTAAATAATATATTTTATTTTTGTCCATCTCGTATTTGCTTGCTATATGTTCTAATATATTATTAGAATTCCGTCGAAAGAAATAATAGCACTTTTGATAATGTTTCCGAAATGTTCTTTCATCTTTCGCACCTTTGTATATAAACTACAGATTGAAAGCCACGTGCTTTGTTTAAAATATTTTAAATTATTAAATTAGTAAATTCCTGAAAATTTGAATGACTTGAATCATAAAAAGCTTTCAACGCTGCATCGCAGATAATTCATTCGTTAACGAAATCATTTTAAATAATCTTCATTAAATTCAGGGAATACAGGAATGGTCGAAACTTGAAAAGGATTGTTAGTTGGACAAAATAATTTTTATTATTGGGAAAATATGAGAAATTAATTGACAATAATATTAAACTTAACGAAATAAAATAATAGAATGCGATCAAAAAGAAAATACTTGGGTATGTATAAATACGAGTTATGATGAACGCGCCATAGATTTTTATCTTATATTATTTGGCGAACGCATAGTCCCATGGATTACGCTCAATGGTGCTATATGCAGCCAAAAGTAGCCCAGTGGTGGAGCAGCGGCGCAATCGAAGATAGTAATACCCTAGTGGTGGGGCAGCCGCCGCTGCAAATATTATCTTCGGCTGCACCGAAGATGATTTGTGAAGAGGTAAACGCAGAAAAAAGTTTATTTTTTGCTAATAATACGTATCCCGACGAAAGATTTCCGTTCATACAGAATAACGTAAATGGGCACTATCTGACAAGTGCTAGTTTTATGACACTTCAGCCGTATGAATCAGTTGCAGAATATCTGACTAATGATGTCATCAATGAATTTTTTCAATGTATGCAATGTGAGGCCGAGCGACGAAAGTTCGACTTATTAGTCTTCGATACTTTTGTGAGAATATTTTAAGAAGAGGCATCAATTGCGGGTTTAAAAAATGGGGCACAATATTCAGTGGAGAGAACCAAAGAAACCTGATTAATTCCAATAAATTATTCCAATCATTAGACGTTAATAATGGTAACAAAAGATAATAATATATTTCGACTCTTTTCATGGCAATCCTAATAATGTTATTATGAACGGGATATTGACTTTTATTGATATGAAATTAAGTAATAAGATAGGAAACAAGACCGTTATGTTAAATAACATTACTTTAAATCCGAAGCGCCACTATGGTTTGAGTATTAAGATGTTGAACTAATATATATATATATATATTTTCCACGCAAATGAAGTGATTTTAGAAATGATAATTACGAGCCGATAAATTATCAGCATTAACGCAATTGATCTGAAATATTAATAATCCCCCCAAATTTCCCAAATTGATCTTAAAAAACTACAATAAACTTATTGCGAAAAATATTGCCTCGGCCGGGAGTCGAACCCGGATCTCTTGCATTCCGTGCGAGCGTCCTGAGCCTTTAGACTACCGAGACCTTAGCAATAATTCTTCGCAATAAC
>JAANIC010003466.1:159196-175098 GCA_017607545.1 Acromyrmex charruanus | reverse complement strand
ATATATATATATATAATATATATATAGAAGTATATACAGACATACATATAAACCATTATAATACTTGTACAATTCTAATGTTTCGTGTAAATAGATACAGAGAATATCTGCATAAATATCTGAGCACTTGTAACAAAAATTGCACTGAGAAACTTGTAATAAAAAGAGATAAAGTAGCTATATACATATGTGGATATGAATTTGAAATATATTTTATGTTTTGTAATGTGTGTACATATTAATACATATAAAATACAATTCTAATATTCACTAATATATTTACATTATATTTGCATGAATATCTAAGGATGAATAACTTCTATCTCTTTTTATTATGAGCCTTTTACAATAAGCCATTAGACATAAATCAAAAGTCAGAAGCTAAAAATTGATCAATCACAGTCGTCAATTTTTAACGTCTGATTTATGATTAATGACTTATTGTATTATAGAAAGCCCATTAGATAAAAAGAAATGGAATAGCTACATATGTATGTGTAATGTATTTATGTATTGACAATACATGTTACATCCTAAGTTAAAATGGCACTCGGAACAAAGGAAAAAGTGCTATTACGTTATACGTGTATGCATTTCAAATACATGTTTGCATCTGAAGGTATATTTATATTACAGTCAGAGTATTAGTAAAAATATGTTTATTGTAACTTGCTGTTAGTCAATATATACATTGACCAATAAATATATACATTGACTAAAACACTTTGAATATGATATACTTATGCACTTCATACAGCGTCGTATGAAAATTATGCATATGATTATTGATCATGTAATGTATGTTATATATATGTAACATATATTCTTGAAGCTTCCACGGGTGCTTTCTGTATAAAGATTATGCGTTTCGTCGGTTTCCTTCGTGTCCAGATCTTGAAATACCAAGGCATAATCTTTAGATAACATGTATATTATATAAGATGTCCAGAAAGACACTGGGTTTATGAGCTGAACATAAAGATGACTATAACTAATCGTGAAGGAATTGTAGTTGTATCGACATACATAGTACGCCAAAATATAATTGACCTATGACTATAATTACATTCTACTCAGTTACGGCCATCCTTGTGCTAAGATAAAGTTTTTGGAAGAAACGTTCCTTATATAACGTTTTTGGAAGAAACGTTTCAGACAAAAGTTGTAAGGTTGTAAGGCAAAAAAGCTATTTACTGATATTTAGTTTAACCTTGGGTGGCGTCTGTAAGGTCAGATCAAAATCATTTTAGTTTAATAAAACATGCTATTTTTATTGTAGAATTTAATACACAGTTATTATTGATATGTTGACTTATACAGGGATATAAGTTCGAAAAGTTCTCGCCTAATACAGAAATGATCCCACAAATATCAAACTGCTATAATTTTAGAAAAGTTTAAGTCTTCACAGAATTACTATTAAAATTTCAGACAGATGTGTTCATTAGTTTCTTTGTTTCAATCGTGTCAAGCAACTTTTGGTTCCATCATGACAATGCCTCCACTCAGGTTTCTTCAATTGCAGACGCAAAATTCTACGAATTGGTTTAGTAAACATCGTATTTCACCAGATTTGATAATCAAAATGCTTCTGACAGTAAATTAAAAATAGTCAGATCACGATGAATGTCTCATTTATCTATAACTAGTCAAAGCATGATTTACATGCTTGGCTATGGCATTTTATTATAGCTAGCCAGCCCGATTGATGCCTCTGGGAGTAAATTAAAAAAAGTCAGTCCACAATGAACGCCTCTGACAATGGATTATAATTAGGCAAATCACAATTTACGGTTGTGACATTTAAGCATATTATTTATATGATAAATAAAAGTATTATTTTAACGAATGATATAAAGATACTAACCTTTCCCATTCTGGCTTTAATAATTTTGACTTTATAGGGTGCCTTCCAACAAGAGACACAGTGTGACATCACACGGTGCATCATTACAGTCTTGTTGTTCACCAATGTATAAGGATGAGATGATCACTGTATTGTAAGAGTGAGTCGCTTCTTAGAAGGCACCCATAACCTTTTCTTATTAAAACCGAGTAAAGCTCGATTGCGCACATTATCGATCGGACACGGCACACTGAGAAAAGGAAATGGTTAGAATAACTATAATTTATAGTCATTTTTGGGGACAACCATAAATTTATAATTGTTTTGACCATGTGAATTATAGTAACCTGAACACTAAATTATGATCATAATATATATTCATTCAACTACATGTATGGTTATCTTACATATAAATCGTATTTGCATATAGTAAATTATACTATAAAATGTTGTAATAACAAACATAATTAAAAGTACGTAGAATCATACATCTATTACTACCAAAATTTGAAAATTTGTAGCAAAGTTAGATGGTTCTTATGAAATCATATGAGAAATATAACCAAATTATTAATTGTTTCAAACGAAATAATTTGCTAATTGTGACCAAATAATCCCTTTTATGTAAAAAAAATGTATATTTTAACGAAATTAAAACGGTTATATTTTAACGAAAAAAATAATTTTTTGTTATTATTACTTTTTATTTTTTCATTTCAATTCATTATTTACTGTATTGCATACCTATATTCTATCTTATTAACTACAATTAATTATTAAAAAATGCATCGCATCATTGGTAAGATTTGAACTTACGATCTCTAGAACGGTAGCCTAATACATTTTGTTCGAGATGCATCCGTAAAACCGATTTCACGGAATCGGTGTATGTGCGGTATGTGGGTTGGAAGTTTCTGAAACAATTTCAAACGAGCGTTTCTAGAGGTTTCCAAAATAAACTTGACTATCACCTCTCGTTGGTAAAGTCAAAAATATAATCAAAGCCGCATATCGTACGTACATAAAAAACCAACTGTTAAAACAGCAATTAAAATTCGGATCGATCACAGCGCACACGCGCTCGCGTGACGCGAAACTCATTAACACCCCAATCAGAATTGCTGATTTGGCGGGCGCGCATGACAATACTATAATACCGTTTGCCCATCGTCATCGAAAATTGCCAATCGCTGCCCGAATCATGAGGTCATCACAAAATTTATAATTTTTGGAGAATCTCATAGGCGATTGAAGAAAGAAGCCTTTCTTCGACCAAATAGATAAAAGGCCGAATCGAGCAGTGATCCTTCTTCTTCGCTTTTCCAGTCGCAATTAACGCTCCGCAATTCAACTCAATCGCCTTTAAGATACCGCAAGAAAACCGTCGCGTTCGACTTGTGATCTATTACGTAAAGATTCGCATAGATCGAACTTTTGCTAGAAAACGTCTTCTCGCTCAAACTCTCTCTCTCTCTCTCTCTCTCTCTCTCGCTCTCGCTTTGTTTCGCTCTCGAACATTGTTGGTCCTTCGAGCCGGATTCGCCTTCGCCATTCGATTATTGCTTGTTCGGTAGTGCTGTCGTCGCGTTCAGTGCGCGTAACACCTAAAAGAACAAAGAGAGAACGTAAGTGAGTAAATCATGAGTGGGGAAATAAATATCTTGCTGACCGCTCAGAGTGACCACGGTCGCATGGCCAGATCAGTGGCAAATTTAAAGAAGATGGGTATGGCCAACATCACTCTCCACGCCGTTGAAACCCGCTTAGCGCTTCTCGCTAACAACTGTAGACGAAGTTCGAAAGACAGCATGAGCTTATATGAGCACATTATAAGGAAGCCTTCGATGAAAGTGAGTACAGTACGTCTCAATTCCGCTGAAATTACTTACGTGCAGCAGCGTAGCCTGTTGAACGACTACTTGACAAAGTTTAAGGCTGAGCAGTCAAATACAGCTCCTCCGAATGAATCAGGAAACGACTTTTCCACCAAATCGACGCTGCCGCGTCTGAAAATCCGATCATTTTCGAGCTCGTTTGAAGATTGTCTTGTCCAGCGTCGGTAATAATCCGTCTCTCTCAAACGTAGAGAAGTTCCATCACTTGAAGCATTGCCTAGAAAGGTCCGTTGAAGCATTGATAGCCGTAATCGGAGATAATTATTCTCGTGCTATGAATGGTCAAGAAAGCATAAGAAGACCAATTAATTCGCATGGCTTCGACTTCTTCAATCACTTCATCATTGAGCTCTTCGACCCGAAGATTTGCCTCGAGTGGGAATCTCATACGAGCGATTCCACGGACTTGCCAGATCACGATACCTTGATGGACTTCATTACCAAGCAAACTCTGACTCTCAAAGCCACAAAACCAAAAGCCGCCAAGGTCTTCGGAGATCCACCGCGAATCGCAAAATCGCACGTCGTTAAACGTGCAGCCGACGTTCTGTGTGCAGCTGTGTTCTGTGCAAGGGTAGACATAATGTAATGATGTGTGAACAAGGTGAAATCCGCAATCCGAACGAAAGTCCGTCGCGGAAACACACCGGTTATGTTACAACTGTCTCGGTTCGCATCCAATCGCGAAGTTCCAGTCAACGAAGACGTGCTTTACGTGTAAGGCGAGACATCACTCGCTCCTTCACGAAGCATACATTACTCCGAAGCCCGCCAACGTTGACCGCTGTACACTAAGACGATGAATGCAAGGCCATTTTGCTCGCTACCACGAGAATTACTGTCGCTGATCGCCACGGGGATCCACACCCGGTTAGAGTTTTAATCGATCAAGGATCGGAAGTATTCTTGATCTCCGAGGCGCCTGCCGCGATTCCGCACGACAATCTCAATCTTCGGAATCGGCGGCTCACCCTCGAGTTCCTGTCGCGGGAAAGTGTCTCTCAGTCTCACATCCAGGATCAATGGAGCTCGAGTTACCGCTGCCGCTTTCATCCTACCATGTCTTTCACTGTATCAAGGCGCAGCTACGACATGCAAGACTACATGGCCTCACATTGAAGGTCTCCAGCTGGCTGATCCGCAATTCACGGCCGCCGATCCCATCGAACTGTTACTCGGCGCGGAAGTGTGCTCCATCATATTACAAGAGGGTCTTCGAAAGGGCGATTCGCATACTCCCGTCGTTCAGTGCACTCTGCTGGGATGGATTCTCTCGGGAGGCTGCGGCGAGAATCTCTCAGTGACTCCTCACCGCTCCTTCCAGTGCACCGCCGACTACGAGCTGACCACACTCGTACAACGTTTTTGGGAGCAAGAAAAGGAACCTTCCACCTCATTGTCCATCATGCCAGACGAACAACGATGCGAGGAGATCTTTGCTCGAACTTACAACCGCACAACTACAGGAAGGTAAATTGTGAGACTACCATTTGTCGCGTCGCCAACAGCACCCGTCAATCAGCCGAGCGATTGCTCACTGCCATGGAGCGACGATGCGAACGTGACGTTCGGACGTCTGTATCATGCTTAAAAGAGTAGGAAAAGTTGGATCACATGGAAGTATTAGTGCCAAGGTCATCGGAGTCAAGAGATGCTACAAGCATCTAACAAGCAAGATGCTACTTACCTCACCACGGAGTGCTTCGAGAATCGAGCGCGTCGACCAAACTCAGGGTGATATCCAATGATGTGGATCTCAGAGTACAAGGTCCGGTAAGTCACTGAACTCTCAGCTGTTAGTCAGCGCTAACTTGTTGCCATCGCTTGCCGATGTGTTGATTTGGTGGCGGTGGCACCGATACGCGATCGTGACGGACATTGAAAAAATGTACTGCCAAATTCTTGTGGCGCCTGAGGATAGAGATTATCAACGCATTCTCTGGCGTAATTTCAGCGATCCGGTTCGCGAGTATCGATTAAATACAGTGACATACGGTCTGTCGTGTGCGCCATTTCTCGCCATCCGCACACTTTGTCAGCTCGCCGACGATGAAGACGCAAGATTTCCGCGAGGTTCCGCAGTACTGAGACACGACTGCTACGTCGACGACATCGTGACCGGAGGGTACACTAAAGACGAGGCAATCGCGATACAATCCGAGCTCCGTCAGCTGTGCATGGCGAACGGGTTCCCGCTAAAAAAATGGGCTGCCAACCATCCTGAAATTCTCTTCGGTATTCCTGCGGATCACTGTCTCGCGGATTCGCGGTCGTGAGAACACGAGAATCACGCAACGCTGGACTTATAGTGGTACCCGGTCGATGACGCCTTTACATTCTTAATTCGAAGCTGTACCGTTGAAAAAAATCACTAAAAGGAAGGTTCTCTCGGAATTGTTTGATCCGCTCGAATGGCTGACACCGATGATCAGCGCCAAAATCCTATTTTAGTCAGCGTGGTTGCAAGGGCTAGACTGGGACGCCCCACTTCCTCAAGCAGACGCCTGCCAATGGAGTCGCTTTCTAGAGGAACTCTTAAAGCTTGAACATCTTCGAATCAACTGCTGGTTAAACACGGTGTCGAGGACGCGAGAGTAGATCTGCACGGATTCGCCGACGCGTCCGAACGAGGGTACGCAGCCGTGGTATCTTCGTATCACCTGCGCTAACAGCGTCAACGTTCTCTTGCTAGCGATAAAGAGCAAGGTAGCTCCGATCAAGCCAGTGTCCTTGCCGCGATTGGAACTGTGCGCCGCCGTCTTGCTAACAAAATTAGTCGCACACACGCGCACTGTTCTAAGCCTGTCCACAGCTCCAGTCACTTCTCTGATCCGACTCCAAGGTCACTCTATACTGGATTCAGGGTCACGATGGAAGACTTATGTGGCCAATCTCATGTCCATGATACAGGAGGCATTTTCAAAAGAACAATGGCGTCATGTTTCTGGCCGACTGCGCCTCTTGGGGAATAACATCAGGCGAGCTTGTTGATCATTCACTCTGGTGGTCAGGCTTCTCTTGACTGCTCAAGGACAACTCCACTTGGCATAGCGCACAACCTGAAGCTCCACTGGAGGAATTGCTCGAGTAACATGTCCACTCTCGCACTGTCACTGTAAAAAGTTGTCACGGAACTGAAGTTCTTTCTCCGATTCTCCTCACTTCACAGCTCCTGAAGGTGCGCTCACAGCGTAGTGTCGTTGGATGCGCTTAAGAGAGATGCCAATGACGGAAGGAAGTCTGGAGTCGACGTTGACATCCGACGAGCTCGAAGCCGCACTTGGACGATGGATTCGAGCAGTCCAAGCACTGCACTATGTGCATGAGGTCACTGCCACAAAGGATCGACGCCCGATGCCACCTCGCAGCCAGTTACGGACCTTGAATCCCTTTATCGACAAACACGGAGTGCTGAGAATCGGAGGTCGCCTGAAGCACGCAGTTCCTTCTCCGGACGAGCGGGATCCGATGATCATTCAGCCACACTCACACCTCACACACCTCTTGATATTGTCATGTCACCGCCGAACACTCCATAGAGGAGTGCAGTTGACTCTGGGCCTGTTGCGACTACGGATCCCTCTACGGACTATTGGATCCCTCGAGGGCGACCCATGATAAAATACTGGTTGCATCGGTGCGTCACGTGTACTGGATGGAGAAGAGTCATCACCATCAAATAAATGGCTTCTAGCTCGCATCACAAAGCTGTACCCAGGAGAGGACGGTGTGACCCCGAGTAGCAACAGTTCGCACAGCCTCTTCCGAGCTCGTCCGACCTCTGGTAAAATTGATGATGCTGTCTGGACCCACTGCCTTGACCACTCTACACGCACACTCGCAAGAGCAATAAAAACTGCACATTGTATCAAACCGTGCGATCATATTCATTGTCACGTCAGTCAACGCGCGTGTAATCGCGTCACTTTTATCTATCTTTCTCAATTTTCGATGATACGAATATAATAAATTTAACATTTTCGTTTGTAAGAATATATTTAACGCTTAATGCAATGTACTATATTGTATTTTTAGTATTGTATTTTTGTATTTTTGTAGTTTTAGTTTTGAAAATATTCTGATTACGTCTTCAACTGTTGCGCAATCAAATCTTTGTAATCAAAATTGTCCGCTAATTCCTTTCAATTGATATTATAGCTCGATCACGTGACCGCGTCTGCGTCACATATTTCTCAAATAATTCCTTATTATTTTTAAATTTGAAAAAAAAATCGTCTGCTGTCATATGCAAGCACAAACTTCCGCGATACTGTGCGCTGCACGCGCAAACATTATTGGTCTGCGCCACCTAAAGCGCTGCGATCTCTCAAATAATTAGTCGAACTCGCGACATCTATATGCTTACCGAGCGTGAGTATTAATTTCGTCACTGCGTGACAAGGCGGGCGAGATGTTCGAGATGCATCCGTAAAATCGATTTCAAGGAATCTATATGTGGCATGTATATGTGTGGGTTGGAAGTTTCTAGAAGTTTCTAGAACAATTTCAAACGAGCGTTTCTAGAGGTTTAAATAAACTTGACAATCACCTCTCGTTGGTAAAGTCAAATATAATCAAAATCGCATGTCGTACGTACACAAAAAACCAATACACCAACTATTAAAATGGCAATTAAAATTCGGATCGATCACAGCGCACACGCGCTCGCGTGACGCGAAACGCGTAACTCGTTAATCAGAACTGCTGACTTGGCGGGCGTGCATGGCAATAGCATACCGCTTGGCCATCGTCATCGAAAATTGCCAATCGCTGCCCAAATCATGGGGTCACTTCAAAATTTATAATTTTTGGAGAATCTCATAGGCGATTGAAGAAAGAAACTTTTGTTCGACCAAATAGATAAAAGGCCGAATCGAGCAGTGATCCTTCTTCTTCGCTTTTCCAGTCGCAATTAACGCTCCGCAATTCAACTCAATCGCCTTTAAGATACCGCAAGAAAACCGTCGCGTTCGACTTGTGATCTATTACGTAAAGATTCACATAGATCGAACTTTCGCTAGAACTCGTCTTCTCGCTTAAACTCTCTCTCTCGCTCTCGCTTTGTCACGTTCTCGAACACATTTACGCTGAGCTAATCGCACGTTTGTGAGCGAGACATTGCCAACATTACTTATATTTCCTACTGTAACCATTCTTAATTTCATACCTCTGATGCCAATTTAATATTATTAATGTTTGAGGAGATTACATGGAAATGAAATAATACGCTGGTATTTATTAATATAATTAGGAAATGATAATGACAAAGCGATTGTTCTCAATTTCGAGAGATCATCTAACCGTGGCGGGCGTGTTTCGTCTCGCTGCGATCTGAGTGTTACATGTTTTATTTTTGAGCATGTGTGACCAGCTTTGACTATAATATAATTCTTATTCCTATAGTTTTTTTTTAAAGGAAAATATTAAATTGTTATTTATGTAAATATGGTCAAATATACTATGGCTACACGGAAAAAAACATTTGGTTGAATTAATTGGAATTGTGGTGGAAAATGAACGATTCAGAATTCTAGTTAAGTTTACTAGTTTTCTGGTTTAATTTAGATTGATATTAGATTCTGGTTATTTCAAACAAAATTCTGATAGAATGGAAATTGGTTATTTCAACCAGAATTCTAAAAGATTTAACCAGAAATCTAGTAAACTTAATTAGAATTCTGGATTATTCATTTTTTATCACAATTTTAATTAATTCAACCAAATCTGTTTTTTCCGTATATAGTATTGCCAAACATTGTAGAATGCAGTTCTCTCTCTTCTACCCGTTGCAATCCTACACTTATTATTTGCGCTCTCTCTTGCTCCCATTGCGCTCTCTCCCACGTTGTCTTTTCTTCTTGCACGTGATTTAATTAAATAAATATGATATTTACGATTTTTAATGACACATACAACTTAAAAATTAATTATGATAATATTTTTTTTTAGTAATGTACTACAAAAATGATCAAGCGCGTTTTCTTATTGACTAATTCAATACTACTACGAAGATATGAAGAAGAAGAAGTGGCGAAGACATTAGGGCTAAAATAATTTTAGAAGGAAAGTATATATTTTTTAACATACACTTATCATGTAATATGGTATGTACAATATAATCTAAACTATAGACTATTAATTCACATTCTATAATAGAATGTTTACCATAAATTTTATACGTGTATAAAATTTTATAAGTGTTTACAGCATCGCTTTTATTAGTAATACAATACAATTTTGTCTTAAAGATGACACAAAATATTCGAATTTCTTACTAACACCATATATTGCGTATATTGACTCAATTCATAGAATACATGTTCAATACATTGCTCAAGCTCAAATAAGAAAAGCACAATTGTTGGTTTTATGTACAAACATGTGTTATTTAATGTTAAAATCACGTTATTTGTATCATATATTTTAACAGGTTCCACATTCAGCCCCCTCGCGGGCTGCCACCTTGTCGTGGTGAGGGAGCTCCCCCACGGGTCGCTTGCGGCACGTGGGGGTCTAAGAGCAGCCTGTACGGACTCCTTCCTCACGGGGGGGGGGGGAGTCTGTACACCGGGTCCGGCACCCCAAGGGGGTTTCCTCTCCTCGTGGGAGGAACTCCTGGGGGTCTCGTCCCTTCGGGACGGGTCCTCAGTGTGCCAGTAAGGGTTGGCGGCCCTGACTTCAATCGCCCGGTGGCACGGCACCGTCAGGGGGAGGTTTGCTCCCTGCCCATGCGGGTGAGGGATTCGACCCCCCACCGTGCCCGGGGTCCCGTGGTGTCCTCCCCTCCCCTCCGGGGGTTGGGTGGTCCCCTCGGGTCCCGGGCGTTGGGTCGAGCGGGTGCTCCCGCAAGGCGGGGCGGCCCGTATGCTGGGTGCTCCTGGCTGCGGGCTGGCCCATGCCACTGAGGGGGGAAGGGGATCCCTGAGAGCTTCGGCTCATTGCACCAGGGTCCCCTCTCTCCCGCCTCGAGAGGTGCGGACCTAGTCCGTAGGGGAGGACGAGGCCGCGCGGACTTCGATCCGTCGCGGAATCACCCGTCTCTCTCGGAGGAGGGGGTCGCGCGGCCGCTCGGACGTATTCCGAGGCAGGGCGCGCGATCCCCGCTCCCTCCGGGCCGCTCGGACGTATTCCGAGGTCGGGGCCGGGGGGGGCGTCGAGTAGAGTGCCCGGTGTCTCCGCGACGTCCCTTCCGAAGTGGAACACCGGGCGATGTTTACAACGCTGGTCGCCACGGCGGCTAGGGTCCGGAAGGGGCGCCGCTTCCGTGACCCGAACCGTCCGTGGGGCCGCCCCGGGTGGCGCCACCCGCAGCGGTGCCCTCGAGGTCGGAGGCGAGGGACCCCGAAACTCGTGAGTGGACTTGCACCACATCCACTCACGGGAAGGGGCTGGAGGCCAGTGTCCCCGATGATACATTCCGGAGACCCGTGCCATATGCCAACTCCCCGGGGGAACTCGGAGCCCCCTCTCCTGGTTTTACGGGGGAGGGGTGAGGGTACACCCTGGCTGGCGGAGCCGCTGCGGGCCGTGGGTATCTTTTCAATGGAATCAAAAATCAAAAAACACAACGTGGAGGAAGAACGCTCGCGTCAGAGCGTGGACGCGGAGGTTCGCTCTACAAAGAGCGAAGATTCGCGCAAATCACGTCCCGGCCCTGCGTGCAGCAAGGTCGGGGCGCGCGCTGAGGCGGCCACCTCTGAGGGTGCCCTCTCGAGAGTCGGTTCTACGGCCTCGTTGGAGTCCCTCGGAGGGGAGAACCGCAAAAGGACAGCCGAGTTCGTGGTCTCCTCATCGGACTCCGATGGGGAGTCCGCGAAAAGATCAAGGGGGAGGCCGGCTCTAAACCCGGACAACGCCGGGAAGTTCACGGTGGAGGCCAGAGCCAGGAAGGCGGAAAAGGCCAAGGCCCGCCAATTGATAAAGGATCACCGGGCCATCCTGGACCCGGAGATCGAATCATCCTCCACATCTGCACGGAAGGCTAGGGACAGGGCCGTCGAACTCGCCCTCGGGTTCGACGGACAACCGATTTGCGCCGTTGCCGCGGTCGCAACACGCGAGCTGGCGACAATCGCCAAGTCGGTTGAAAGGTCGAAAAACCTTAAAGGCGACATCGCGAGGGATCTGTGGGCGGCATATACAAAGGCTGCTGTCCGCAGCCCTCACGTCAGTCGTAACGAGGGCGAGTGACGGCAGCCCAGCCGCGGACGGCGGCCGGAGGGAGGAATGCTCCAGAGGCCTGGGCGGAGGAGAGACGCCGGCTAAATCAAGAGCTGGTGCTGCTCCGCTCCAGGATCGCGGTTTTGGAGCACGACAGGGGGAGGTCGACTTCCCTCTGCACGTCTGGGGGGGATAGGGCGCCGGGTATGGAGGGGGACTCGACCATGGAATGGTCGGGTCTCGATAGCTCCACTGGCGCCCGCAGCCCCATACGGACGCGGGGAAGGACCGCTGCCACGGAGGGAAAGTTGCTGCGGCCGCGTGTGAAGGTCACAGAGGAGGACCTGAAGTCCCCATACTTCAGGCCTCCTCTGCAGGGGGGTTTCGAAACTCCCTGGCGACCGAGGCTGATAGAATAACGACCGTCGGTCGGAAAGCCCCGCCTTCCAAGAGAAAGGGGAGGACCGACGATCTGGACGACGAGGAGAGCCGCATTGAGCGGATCCTCGAAAGGCTCCTCCCCCGCCTCCTTAAGGGGATGGGAGTGGTCCCGGCGATGGCGCCGCCGATAAAGGCACCGCCCGCGAAGCAGGGCGGCCAGCCATCCGCCAAGCAGGGCGGTCAGCCCAAAGCCAAGGGAGCAAAGACCGCTCCCAAGGCTGGCGGGAAGGCGCCAGGCGTGCCCCCTCTCGCCGTGAGGAGGGACCCGTCGCCCCCCGCGGTCCCCCCAACAACTGGGACTGAGGGGTGTGCTGCGGACGCGAACGAGGGGACCTGGGCGCAGGTCGTCTCGAGGGTGGCAAAGAAGGCGGCCGCCAAGGCGGCAAAAACCGAGACGGCGCCGCCCAAGAGCGCGAAGGGCGCCAAGGCGTCTGTGGGTCCCGCTCCCAAAAAGTCTGGGAGCGGAGGCAAATCAAGTGGAGGAGCGAAGAAGGGGAGCACTGCCGCAGGCCCTCAGGCCTCCGGCAAAAAGGCTCCCCTTCCGAAGCTAAGGTCGCCCAGCTCGGCCATCACCGGTCATCACCGTGACCTGCGCCGACCCCACCAGCTATCAAGAGATGGTGGGGAAGGCGAGATCCTCGATCTCCCTCCAAGATGTGGGGATCGAGGATCTCCGACCCAGGAGGGCCATCACGGGGGCCCTCATTTGGGAGGTCCGGGGCCCGGAGAGCCGCGCCAAAGCCGACAAACTGGCTGAAAAGCTGTCGGCCGTCTTTGCGGACCGGGATGACGTTAAAGTCTCCTGGACGACTCGGCAACTCCCACAGAGGTTGCCGAGGAGTTGGCCGGGGCCTGTGGACGGCTCCCACCGGAGTTCAAGGTGGGAGCAGTTAGTAGGGCCCCCAACGGGCTGGGCACCTGCTGGGTGCGGTGCCCCGTAGAAGCGGCCAAACAGCTCGTGGCCGCCTCTCGTGTAAAGGTGGGGTGGTCGAGCTGCAGAGTAGCTCTGCTGCCGGCCCGGGGCCTCCAGTGTTATCGGTGCCTGGAGGCCGGTCACGTGCAACAGAGGTGCACGAGCACGATTGACCGGGTCGTGCTACCGGTGCGGGGGCATCGGCCACGCGGCGCGCGAGTGCCGCGGAAAAGTCGATTGCCCCGCGTGCCGTGGGCTCGGCCGCCTCTCGGGGCACCGCATTGGCGGCGCCGGATGTGCCGCCGCCAAAGCGAAGGGGAGGAAGGGGGGACAGAAGCCCAGTGGCCTCCCCGCCACCACCGTCGCGGGGCAGACCCCTGCGGCGGCGACAACAGCGGAGGCGTCGTCGGCCGTGCCCGACGTAGAGATGGCCGTCGTGGCGGAGGTAACCACCGTGACGGCCAAGTGGGTGGCCGACGGCGCAAACGTCGGTGAGGGCGAGAAGCGTGGGACCACAAATTAATGTCGCTCGCCCTCGCCCAGGCGAACCTCAACCACTCGGCCGGGGCGCAAAGCATGTTAATGCAGTGCCTCGCCGAGTGGGGAGGGGGACTGGCCATCGTCGCAGACCCATACCGAATCCCGGAGAGTCACCCCAACTGGGCGGGGGACTCTCTGGGACGGGTGGCGGTGGTCAGCCGGCACGCGCGCGACACCCCGCCGATGATTCCCATATCGGCGGGGGGGGGGGTCACTCTGGTAGAGTGGGGACCCATCGACGTAGCGGGATGCTACTTCCCTCCTCGTCTAACAAGGGGGGAGTACGNGGTGCCCCGTAGAGGCGGCCAAACAATTAGTGGCCGCTTCACGCATCAAGGTGGGGTGGTCGAGCTGCAAAGTAGCTCTGCTGCCGGCCCGGGGCCTCCAATGCTATCGATGCCTGGAGGCCGGTCACGTGCAGCAGAAGTGCACAAGCACGGTGGACCGATCCGGGTCGTGCTACCGGTGCGGGGGCATCGGCCACGCCGCTCGCGAATGCCGCGGCGAGGTCGATTGCCCCGCGTGTCGTGGGCTCGGCCGCCCCTCGGGGCACCGCATCGGCGGCGCCGGATGCGCCGCCGCCAAAGCGAAGGGGAGGAAAGGGGGGCAAAAGCCCAGTGGCCCCCCCACTGCAGTCGCGGTGCAGAACCCCGCGAAGACAACGTCGGCCATAATCGTGACCGAAGTTGAAATGGCTGACGGGGGGGAGTCACCCCTCGCGACGGCCGCTGACGTAGCCGACAGCAACAATGTCGGTGAGGGTGAGGAGCGAGGGACCACGTAATGCCCCTCGCCCTCGCACATACTAACCTCAACCACTCGGCCGGGGCGCAAAGCATGTTAATGCAGTGCCTCGCCGAGTGGGGAGGGGGACTGGCCATCGTCGCAGACCCATACCGAATCCCGGAGAGTCACCCCAACTGGGCGGGGGACTCTCTGGGACGGGTGGCGGTGGTCAGCCGGCACGCGCGCGACACCCCGCCTATGATTCCCATATTGGCGGGGGAGGGGTTCACTCTGGTAGAGTGGGGACCCATCGACGTAGCGGGGTGCTACTTCCCACCTCGTCTAAGAGAGGGGAGTACGAGGACGCCCTGGAGTCTCTGGAGGAGCACATTCGACGACGCTCCCCCAGGCCCGTACTGGTGGGTGGGGACTTCAATGCCCACGCGTTGGAGTGGGGTTCCGCCGACTTCAGGGGCGACAGCACCCTGCTGTGGGCGGCGAGGCATGGTCTCGTCCTTCTAAACAGAGGCCGTGCCAGCACCTTCGGGGGGAGTCCATCGTCGATTTGACGTGGGCGACCCCCGCGGCTGCCATCAAGATCAGAGGATGGCACGTGGACGCCAGCTCCTTGGGAGAGATGTCGGATCATTGCCTGATCCGCATGGAGCTGGTGTCCACCCCCGCGGAGGTGTCACTAAGACGCCGCCGACACGAGAAGGAACGTCGATGGGCCCTGCGCAAGTTGGACCCCGGCGCTCTCGAGGTGAGCCTCCTCTCCTCTACCTGGCCGGAACCCAACCCGGCCCGCTCGGTGGAGGAGGAGGCTGATTGGCTCGGGGACGCCATGTCGCGCGCGTGCGACGCGTCGATGCTCCGCTGCCGATCTGCGGCGAGGAAGGCAGTCTACTGGTGGTCCGAAGAGCTTGCTTAGCTACGACGGGCCACCGTGGCTGCCAGAAGGGGTACACTCGCCGCAGACGGCGGGGCACCGATGCCGAGGTGGAAGTGGCCGCCGGGGCGCTCCGTGAAGCAAGGAGCGCCCTTAGGGCGGCCATTAGGAGGGCGAAGGCCGACGCTTGGCGCGAGCTTGTCTCCTCCCTGGACAGGGATCCGTGGGGGAGGCCCTACAAAATTGTGACGAAACAGCTTCGTCCATGGGCCCCCCCTATAACGGAAACCCTGGACGCTCAGTTCCTGGACGACGTGGTGGCCGACCTCTTTCCGAACAGGGGAAGAGATATCCCGGAGAGGGTCGGCCCCCCGTCCGAATGGACGGAGGAGCTGAGCGTCACCGGGGAGGAGATAACGAAGGCCTTCGCCCGCCTTAAGGGGAGGCTGCGGGCGCCCGGACCCTCCGGTATACACGGCAGGGTCTGGCTCG
>JAANIC010003466.1:131475-159128 GCA_017607545.1 Acromyrmex charruanus | reverse complement strand
AAAATGGGACTCCAGCAGCGGAGGGACGTGTCGTGCGGCGTTCCACAGGGGTCCGTGTTGGGACCCCTACTCTGGAGCGTCGCATACGACTACGTTCTCCGCGCGGCCCTACCCCCCGGTTGCCACGTCGTCTGTTACGCGGACGACACGTTGGTGGTGGCCGGGGGCACGACCTGGGAGAGAGCCGTCGGTACGGCAAACGTCGCAGTGGCGTGTGTGGTCGGCTCCATAAAGGAGTTGGGCCTGAGGGTGGCGCCCGCTAAAATGGAAGCCCTGTTCTTCCACGATGGGAAGAGCGGGGTGCCCCTTCAGGCACATATAGTGGTAGACGATGTCCGCGTCCCGGTGAGGCCCACGATCAAATACCTGGGCCTCACCGTGGATGGTCGCTGGGGCTTCGTCGAACACTTCGACGAGATAGCCCCGCGATTGGGCCGCCGAGCGAACGCTCTGCTCGGCCTAATGCCCAACCTCCGCAGTCCGAACGAGTCGGTCAGGCGGGCGCGCCGTCCTGTCCGGGGCCCTTTACGGGGTATGGAGTGGGAAGGTTCTGGCCAGCCGCCGCATCAAAGAAAAGTTGCACAGCGTGCAACGGCGGCTGGCCCTTCGCATATGTAGAGCCTACAGGACGGTGTCATATGCGGCTGCCATGGTCCTCGTGGGGGTTCCCCCTGCCGAGTACGTGGCCGACGCCCTGGCGGAGACCTTTGCCAGGGTGAAGGCCATTCGGTTTCGGGGGGGTATCGTAACCCCGGGGACCGTCGACCGACTGAGAGGGAACGTCCGTCGGCGGGTCTTTGGAGAGTGGCGTGCCACTCTCGAGAATAGCCCGCCGACAACGGGCGTCCGGACTGTGGAGGCCATCTTCCCCTGCCTCGAGGAATGGATAGGCAGGGGATGGGGCGGACTATCTTTCCACGCGACGCAGATGCTCACCGTACACG
Source organism: Acromyrmex charruanus (assembly GCA_017607545.1). Lineage (NCBI taxonomy): Eukaryota > Metazoa > Arthropoda > Insecta > Hymenoptera > Formicidae > Acromyrmex > Acromyrmex charruanus. Next base: position 158,184 of record JAANIC010003466.1, on the reverse strand, counting down.
GATGTTGGCTGTGGCCTTCCTCCGCCGCCGCCGGGCGGTGGAGGCGATGAAGGGGGAGGAGTTGAGCGGGGCGGTGGAGGTGGGGGACAACGCGGGCGCCGGCTACAGCCGGACCGCTCGCGCTCCGGGTCACAGCTCGCGCATACTTGCCACCAGGACCGCCCCACGGGACGAGAACGGCGGCGACCTCCTCCCCCCATACCTGAGGCGACTGAGGAGGAGGAGGACGACGAGGATGAGCATGGGGTGGACGGGGTCAGAGGCCCCTCCTTCCCCGTCATCACCGACGGCCCCGCGTCGCGGACGCGGGGTGCAGTGATGCGGCGGGGAACTGTCGATCCCAGTGTCGCACCGCCGCCGGACAAGAGATGACCCCCCCCTGCGCGGGGTTGTAGTACCGTCGGTCTCTAGTCGCACTGCGTGACGGGGGCGGAGTTTCTGCATCGCCGCGCGGGGGGGGGGGGCGCCACGACATGAGGGGCGCCAGACTCTTAAGATTGGCGCCCCTTGGGGGGCTGGGGATTCCGGCGGGGGCCGGGGTCCCCAACTCCCGCCCCCCAACAACAACCGGGCTGGTGGGCGCGGGGATGGTGTCCCCCCCCCAGCGCCCGATTCGGGCAGGTAGTGCCTTTGCACCGGCCGGGGCCGTCTCCCGGGCGGGAAAGATTGTCGGCCACAGCCGACCGGCCAGAGGGGCTCCCAGAAGTATGCTGCACGCGTTCCTGGGAGCTCCTCAGCTATGGCCTATGCAGGATACCCGGAGGGGTTTTAGTGGGTGTATGCCCCACATAACCCCGGGCTCTCCCCCGAGGCCCGGGGTATGCGTTAGGCATTTCCCCTCCGTTACCAAAAAAAAAAAAAAAAGTAAGTTAATGATTATTGTTATTAATTAAACAGAATTTTAGATTCTTTAGATGGCCAGGATCAGCAATAAACCAAAGCTTGCTATTGTTATCAATAGGATGGGTAATTGAATTCGTTACTGTTGAGTAGCGAAACCAACAAGAAATGTACACCACATCGCTAATTCAGATCCACATCAGCAAGTATAAACCAAACCATGCGTAGTGAAATCACTTTTATCTATATGCAATGCAGAACAAGAAAAAAGAGAAAAATAGAAACAGAAATAGAAAAATAGAAAAAACAGAGTTCGGAACACTACTTCATAAAAATAACGCGTTACCGTTACTTATAAACAGAGTAAGTTAACTTTTTTTTTGGTAATTATGCTGATGAGGGGAGCCAGCCCCGATGACCTTGACCTTAACATATGTTGTCAAAGTCATGATCCTGAGTGACCTCCAACAAGTTTTAGCCGTCGCTCGTCATTCGTTAAAAAGTTATTAACAACTAAAGTTAGCAATTATTTCAGCAATTATTTTCAGTTGGGTGAACTGATTAAGGGAATATGATTTCTACCCTCCTTCCTGCACACATACAATGGGGTCTTGATGTATATCAAGGTCAAGGTCATCGGAGCTGACTCCTCTCATCAGCATAATTACCAAAATCAAATTAAAAATTAATAGTTACTGAAGAAATGTAACTAAATTAGGTTAAAAAGTTAAGAGTCTGAAATTTAACTAAGTTAAGTTAAAATTAATTAACTTTTTAACTTTTTAACTTCACTTTTATCTTTTTAATTTAGCACTATCCAACCCTGCTTATAAAATAAAAATTCGTTATATTTTTCGTTGCTCGTAATGTTAATTGTAACGTAATGCAAATGGAAAAAAGTAAAAAAATTGATCGTAATTATACAAGAGAAAAAAATTCATATAGCATCCAATTATATATACAATTCTTACACAGACATACAATCACGTATACAAAACGATGCAATTCCACATTTCGACTGTGTTGATGGGTCAAACTGTTCACCTGATGCAATTGCTATTTCATCTAAAGGATGTCTCAAAATGATCTGACATTTTAAATTGCGCGCCATTTTTTTGCAGCGAACGTAACGTACTAACCTTTAACAACTGGCATCAGGAAGTATTGAGGTTTAGTCATGGAGAATTACACGATCGAGCAACCTGCTACACTGCGGACGAAACAATGCAGTTATTGCAGACGAAGTTTCATGGTCGTGTTATTTCGCGCCGCGGCGATGTGAATTGGCCACCAAGATCGTGCGATTTGACGCCATTGGACTTCTTTCTTTGGGGTTTTCTGAAAGAAAAAGTGTATGCCAATGATCCACAGATCATTCCGAAGTTGAAGGAAGAAATTAGACGTACCATTAATGAAATTAGTCCGCAATTATGCCAAAATGTCGTGAAAATTTTGTCAAAAGAATGAACGTTTGCAAACAGAGTCGAGGCGGCCATTTATCGGATATTGTGTTCCACATATAACCTCCATGTTTGTACTTATATTAAACTAAAAACATGTGTACTTTTCAAATAAATAATATGTTTTATTAATACATTAAAATGTCAGGTCATTTTGAGACACCCTTTACAAGCATGCAATCTGTTTCTCTAACGTCTTTAAACGCAGATATTTTTTCTTTCAACAATTAAAAAATAGAGTCACATATTCCTTCCTCGAATTGAATATTTTCCACTTTTCTCCGGAGTGTACGTTCGCTCGATAAAGGCATGTTTTGCTTCCACAACTCTTGATAGCCATTGCTATCACAGAAAAACTTAAGTGATTTTTTTATTGTATCGTTAGATGAATAGCCGCGTAAGGATTTCCCTATGAGAACTTGAATTTGATCATCATTTAATAATCGCTTTATTCCAAATTTAAATTTCGGACTTTCGAATTATTTTGGATTGGAGTCAATCTCTTAATACGCTTTTTTAATTGAGCGTTGCATTGGTTACTTTTCAAAATAATTTTGTTAGCCAAATCAAGTTTTTTTTTGCTAAATCAAGTTTTTTGTTGGCTTCCTCAGCAATTTAACTTCAGAAACTTCTTTGTTGCATATTTCTTTTGAATGACTATTAATAGAAAAATCTAAAAGTAACATAATGATATATTACAATAACTTGAATTCAATAATTCGCAGAGTAATTAAAAGTAATTAAAAATAATAAGATTACTCGATATTAATGGAGTAACATCTGGTATAGAATATATTTTGTTTTTCGCTATCGTTGCCATAAACTGATGCTTCATCCAATGTTTTATCCAATGTTTGAAATGTTGCATCAAGCTGTCTTCCCGAAAATTCAATAATTTTATCCTTAAATAAGTCCATCATTTTAATAATAAGTTTGTTTTTTCTTTGACATTTCAAGAACAAATATTGATTTTTGAAATGGGCCAATATCAGGCCTTATCAATCCTCCCCCTTTAATATAATATCATTATATTCAACTTGTTTTAAAAGTTAATGAAATTTAGAAACATTTCTAACAATGTATGCGTAAGTCAAAAGTTTTCACAATTATTACGTTTACACGGCTCGATTTTTGTCGAAGTTATAACATCGATGTTATGAAATTGGCCAATCATAGCTATTCTTCTGAAGAATGGAATGACTGTGATTGGCCAGTTTCATAATATCGATATTATAACTTCAGCTTAAATTGAGCCGTGTAAACATACTCAATGTTTTCGTTACAATTAAGCATATACATGAAATTGGAAATTGAAAATTATACAGATTGTAATTCTTAAAATTAGCGTATACGCATTGCTCACTGTTTTTAAAAATCTGCAAAGAAAGAGAAGTCACGTTTGTAGTAATACATGTGCTAACTGAGTCTGCATACTTTGAACTAACTGAGTCGAGAAAATTGTGGTCATGGCGTTGCCTTTTAGTCTCTTAGTTTTATCCACTCGTTCCTTCTCTCATATTTCATTTGCGAAATGTATCTATATAAATTGTTTATATAGGATTTTTATTTTTATAACAGAAGAGACGATTTTGATTACTTACTTCACATATATATGAATATTTGGTTAGTTTCCAATTATTTTTGTTTTGTTGGTTTCCAATCATTTTGTTTATGCTAGAAATTCATAATTCTTTTCTTTCTTTTAGAAAGGAAGCCATATGCATTTTTACTGTCTTGCTAGTGCGATTAGAGCATCCAGGAATAGAGCAACTTGGCATATTTATACTTACAAAAATAATTATTTAATGTTATTTTATTATATTATACATATATATATGTATGTTACTTTTTGTTATTAATATATATGTACATATAAGTAGAGGAAAGCCCCATAATATGAGATAGATGCCTAATATAAAATAGCGGCATTTCTGCTAAACTAATAAAAGCTATCTATTGGTTCTATTATGAATTTATTGCTCTTGGATTGAAAATTATTTAGTATAAAATTCATTATTAGATCATGCCTGTAATTATTGTAAAACAAGATTTTAGAATTTGGATGTCCTCAAATTTCATTGAGATGAGCATTTAAATCTTGTTTATTATTTAATAAATAAATATTTGGCAATAAATTCTTCATGTAGTGATAGAGTAAGGTCGTACTAACAGAAAAATATGAGATATGTTGAATTGTTTAATTACAGAAGTTAGATTTGATGATCGGTAAAATCATAAAGCGTGGAAATCGTAATAGGAGATATCCAGGATATTCCTAATATGAAATAACCTATGCTCCTATGTTATAGTAAAAATCGTTGCTAAAATATAAATGTTTTGTACAATAATAAAAAAAACAATCGGAATGAACGTCGAGTGCCTATATCTGCGATGCTTGATTCCAACTACCTGAAAACGAGTTCTGGTTATAATCTATCGCATGCTCATTTTTCGCGCACGCTGGCTGTTTTTGTTTGTATTTTAGAAACATTAAATAAAGTTTTTTAATTGCAATATTGACGTACTTTCCGTTTTATTATCGATTTCTCGGGGCATTTCATATTAGAAGCACAATTTTTTGACTGTGTTTTGCTCACTTTTTACATTTCTTTAATTTTCCAAAAATATGGAATTTGAATTAAATTTTAGGTAACGTTATCTTAAAGCTTATTAAATTCCCTTCAAAATGACCTATTATTTTTTTAAATTCTGTCTATAGACTTCTAGCATTTACCCAAAATGAATTCGGTATCTCATAATAGGGGCTTTTCCTCTATATATATGTATATATTTATGTATATTGTTCATTATTATTTTGATTAGCAAAGTTAGAAAATATACCTATATACAACGTAAATAACAATCGGTTCTATTTTAATACTTAAATTCAGTCAGTATGTACTTACAAGCTATTTTCTATCTACATGTGGTATACACGTATTGCTTTACATGACAGGTATAACGACCACAAATGAAATTGACAACCATCGATAGAATCGATTTATAGATTTATTGCTGCCATTTGTTGGGCAGATGACCAGTCTCTAGTAAAGAGTTTTTAGGGGACTTCGACTATCTCTGGAAGATCTTGGATATGGCGGAAAAATGCCATGGAAATATTCCAAGTCGAATGTGTTGTCAGGCGGGTCGAGCTCATTAGGGACTTTGTCCAACAATAGTTGCGGCCTTGATTTAAGCATTCGAGGACGAATGTGATGTCAGGCTGGCCGAACTGTAAGAAATTTACTAGATATAAATACAACAAAGATACCAACAACGTCAAGGCTGTATGGCTCAGTAGCAGAATGAAAGCCTACCAAATCGGAGGAGAGAATCGGCCTAGGATCGAGACGAGGAGCGCCTTGATATTTTTCTCTGTTGTCATCAATTGTTTACAAGGCGTTATTGAACCGTTTTAAGAAAGCCGTGTAAATCGGGTCTTCAATCGGTTTTACGTATAAAAATTCGGTGTTATCAACTTTAGACATTTTATAAGGTTAAGAAATGACAAAAAATATTTTATCTTAGGTTTCGTATTATAATGCAGCATCCATTTTTGTAAATTTTATAACCTCAAAACTTATTTATATCTGTCAAGGAATGTTTTATACAATAAGCAGTTTCAAATTTTTTATATTTTATGTTGGCAATGTATATCGTTCGGATTTTATAAAGCTATTTTATGTTCAGTGGGAGTAAAATATGCTTAATTGCGTAAACTGGCACCAACATCGGTTTTAACTAAAACAGTTACCAGTGCGTGTAAACGTAGTCTATGTTTTCAGTATGGTAATAAAACAGAATGAGCCAATCAGCGAATCCCTAAAGGAAAGCAGTATACGAGTGTCCTTGTTTAGGAATTGGGACACCCCACTCCTCGATGGCTCGTTCCAGTATGTTAGAACTTACTAACTTTTGCGTAGCCCTTAAGAATAAGAATTTTAACTTATGAAAAACCACGTGTGGAATACATAGTTTTTGATAAGCTGAAATTCTTATTCTCTGTTCCCTGTTCCTTTTATTCTGTGCAGCCTCTTACACGCACTAGTAAAACTGTTTTAGTAAAAACCGTTTTTATGAAACGGCCAATCATAGTGATTTCATTCTTCCGAAGAATGAAATGAGCTATAACTGTCTAGTTTCATAAAAACGGTATCAGTGTGTGTAAACGTAGTCACTGATTCTAATATACACTTTTAAGTCCGCAAACAATAGAGTAATAAATTTTAAATCTTAAGGAATTGATCAATCACAGTTAAATATAAAAAAAATAATCGACTATGATTGGTCAATTCCTTAAGTCTTAAGGCTTACTACTCTATTGCGTTTGCGGAGTAAAGTGAGATAGGCATATGTTTGAAATAAGAACTAACTATGAATGCCAGTATGTGAACATTTCTGAGGAATAGAATTGATGACTATGGGTGTTCAATCAAGTGATCTGTTTTCTGTTTCTGCACTAGATTGTACTAAAATTTTATTTCTCGCTTTTGAGAAAGAAAGTTCTAGGCATTCATAGTCAATTCTTATTCCAAGACTGTCTTAAATAATATCTTAAGACGCGAATGCGGTCCTCTGATTGATTTGTGATATCTTAGGCTGTACTTAAGACGATCTTGAATATAAGAATCGACTATGAATACCGGTCTAAGTCAGTTTTTTGTGGCTGAACTGAGTGTATGTACATACATATACTCTTGGAACTTAAAGTGAAATAGACATGTTTTGATATTTGTTGAAAGCGAGAAAGAGAGTTCTAGTGCAGAAAATAAATCAACTGAGAAGTGACCACTTTTCTATATAAATACTCACAGACCATGCACAATAATCCATATACATTAAGTGTGTATGGAGTGTGAGCATAAAGCCTCAAACACATGAAATGCATAACAGTGCATAAACATAACATAAGACTGCTAGACCAATGAGCATTTTATGTAAATTAATATGGTAACTTTATGCTGAATGCTCATTGGTCCAACAGTTTTATGTTATGCTTATGCCACAGTATAACTACATACAGTAGCGACAGTAGCTATTAGCTTTTTCGATGTCGGTGATCACTGTCAGCCATGTTGAAGGCTTTATGGACTGAACCAATCAAGAGACATTATTAATAAAAATAGCACACATAATAATATAAAAATAACAAGATTTAGGTGTATCGCGTGTTAGTTAATTCAACAACGCAAGTGACAACATTGAGCGTAATTTGATTGAGCAAGCTACACTGCTTAGTACTATAGGTAGAGTACAACGCATGGGAACAACGTTGCAACGAGTTTATCGAACCTTTGGAGGAACAGAGCCGTATCAAACGTCCGCAATTATCAATCGGTAATAGACAATCACTGATCGCATGTATCGCGCGGCTCGAGAGTTTGAAGGAATTTGTGCGCGAAAGATTTGTACATGTGGGCGCCGGGTATGGATTCCGTTGACGCGAAATCGAAACAGCGTTCGAAAGCCGTATTCTGATGGGCGCGATGATGAACTCTAAACATATCGAGCCTCGCCGATTCCTCGAAGACGCGAGCGAAATTGTGCTCGAGCATGTGCATAGTGTAATGCAACGATATGACTCAATAAAAATAAATACTGTTTTCAATGGCGAGTTCGTGGTGGGTGATAAATATGCGAATAAGAGATCGCCACCCGGAACTTTGAACTATATCAATGCATCGATTTGCGCGAATGGTAAGCCTACCTTATCATCGCTGGAAGAGTTTCAGGAACGCGATAGCGGATGGGCATTGTCGCGTATACTGAATTTAATGGTGAACGCAAACAAGCACACTTCTCTACGTGCGGGATGTCATATCAAACTCCCACGAGAAATTATGCTAAAGAGAGCGGTAATCAACGTACAAACTGCGGACAATGCGTGTTTCGCGGTTTGATCTGTTGTTGCCACTCTACACCCGACTTAAGGAAATGCACATCGAGAATCTTCGTATCCGCATTATTCATCGGTTCTGAATCTCGCGGGCATCGAATTTCCATTGATGTTGAGTCAAATTAAGAAATTCGAAACTTTGAACGACGTTTCCATCAACTAGTTTCCATCTATTGAAAGAAGATTGTGCCGATACAATTCGCCCACCGAAAGAGGAGCACGTGAACCTCTTGTACGTGGAGAATGACAACGGAGGACATTTCACGCTGATTAAGGACTTGTCAGTTCTCAAATCAATAAAGAGGAGCATAAAAATATTCTGAGATACGTACATATACATAATAATAATAATGATAACATATAATATAATATAATATATAATATGATATACATATGTTACGTCCAGACTCCACAGTTCTTTTCTTCGATTAGAATGATCACCATAAAAGTTATTAACAAGTAATATCGGTAAATCATCAGTTTTTATAATAGAAAATTACAATAGTGATGAGCCGAATAACATTCGTCTTTTTAGACTAATAATCCACTCGGGACGAAGTGTTGGATTAAACATTTGAACCAAGTGTCAAATAGACGAACTTTATCCCGAGGAATAGAAGAAGTAAATGGATTAAGAATTACAAACTGAAACAGCAGTTATCTGTAATAAATGATATGTGGCTCTAAACTATTGAGCATCCGGTAAATGATCGATGATGGTTATTTTAGATACATATCCCAGTATCCCATCACAATCGTGACCCTTAATCCTAATTCTAGATTAGACCAGTAACATACGCGAGATCTGCACGCGGCACTACTCGCGAATATAAAAAGGAGCCTTCGCGAACAGACAGTAAATCGAACTCCATTTCCGACACGAAACTCTGCCGGTTCGCGACTATACAGTAAAAGTTATCTAGCTAGCCGACACTCTGTCGGTTCGCAACTAGATCGCTTAATCGATTTTAATGAGCTGCGATCAATTCACTCAAGCGATCTTATTTGCGATCTTATCATTGTCAAGTGACTCGACCGAAGTCTCCAAATCGCTGGGTCAACACTCCCTTTGGAATCCTACAGTCACAGAGATTGAACCTCCGACAATTATCTTTGAAAGCCAAAACCTGCAGAGTAGCAGTAAGTAAGTAAGCTCTCCTTAATTTATATATTTGTATATTCATCGCCAAACCCAACGCAAAATCATAGTGCCACGCTTAAATCGTCCCCACAAGGGTTGACTTAGAAGCTGGGCCTACCGTGAAGCGCGGAGACTCCAAATATTCCAGAACTATATAAAGTGCGTTCGACTCGCTCCATTCCCTTCCTGCGGATATATGCGAGACAAAGCGTCTACTTTAACGTCTTTCCATACTCTATCCTTCTTATTTCTTCTTTCTCTAAACCTATCCACACATATGATCGGAGCTTAGATGTAACACATAATATAATATATAATATAATATATAATGTAATATATAATATACTCTATATAATATCATATATAATATAATAATACTTTTTTTTACGCCTCCACTACTTTAACTCGAATACAAAACTGGAGATCCATAGCGAAGATTGCGCAAAATTAAACGACTGTGCGATCAGACTACCGAGCGAGGACGACAAGTGGTTGAGTTTTAGCAATGTAGGAAAGAGCGCGTCCCGTTCGTTGTGCCGACCTAGAGTGTGCATTGAAGAAAACGGATAAGGATCCCACATCAGCTACATACACGTATCAACATCACAACGTGTTTAGTATCAGATACTACGTACACTGCTCATACGACAGCTCATTATCGGACTATAGTGTTCGCCGTGATAAGGACTGTATAGCATGGTTTTGAAAAAAATTCAGAAATTTGGCGCACAGTGTATAGTCTATAATTTCAACATACCCATGGCAGATTTCACGAGATGACTGGAAAAAATTCATCAACGCCACGCACTACCACGTGTACGAGAAACCTTTCGCGCCTGACAATACGTGATCATTGTCATTTAACCGGACGATGCAGAGGCTCGGCGCACTCAAACTGCAATATAAATTATAAGGATTCGCGTAGCATTTGCATTCCTGTATTTCACAATTTATCTGGCTACGACGCGCATTTCATCATCAAAGAAATTGTCACTGCGTATGAAGGACGCGTTGATCTATAATAACGAAGGAAAAATACATCTCATTCACCAAACACGTTGACAGTACTGAAAACAATAAAAAAAAATTGCATAAAAAAATTATGATAAGGAAAAAGGGCTACGAGCCTAAAAACAATCAACATAAAATGACAAACTGTATAAATAGTTAAAAAATAAAATAAAACATGTCATGAATTAAAAACGTAAATTATAATTTGACAATCAGAAGGTGAACAAAACAAACGTTTCGATCCTTGTTGGATCATTTTCAATGTGACAAATAAATTAATAATAGAATAATTCTTATGTGTATCAAAATGATGTGTTATCGATTAGGCAATGCGATGGGAATCGAAATTGACCATCTCTCTAGGAAGCTAAGAGACAAAGTCTACAAAGTCTACACACATAAGAAACATGTTCGTCCTTATACACACACACGGTTCGGAGGAGCACATTTGTGTCAACTATAATCGTTTGTTTGACTTCCTCTCAATTTGGAGCGAGTTTTATAGTTAATATTGCGTCCGAATGCGAATTTTATTTAATTTCTTATGTTTTATCTACGTTACATTTCTATTATTAATTTATTTGTCACATTGAAAATGATCCAACAAGGATCGAAACGTTTGTTTTATTCACTTTTTGATTGTCAAATTATAATTTACGTTTTTAATTTCATGATATGTTTTATTTTATTTTTTAACTATTTATAGTTTGTCATTTTATATTGATTGCTTTTAGGCTCGTAGCCTTTTTTCCTTTTTACTTATTTTAATTTATTGAGCATTATTATTTTTATAATTTAAAAAAATTATGATTTATAAATTCATATAAATTTCTTGCCTCAAACTTGGACAAACTGTCATCTTTTTTCAGTAAGGAAAAACTGCGGATACTGCAACGCGAATTTTCCAATTTATCAGAAGAAAATTTTAATCTTTTGAAGCGAAATCCGTACGAGTATAATCCTTACGGGCATCCTTTCGTACGAGTACATTGATTGCATTGAAAAGTTGGAGAAGTTGTGTTTACCGCCTCGCGAGTCGTTTTACAGTTTATTGACAGACGACACGGTATCAGAGAACGCTTACGCGCACGCTATCAACGTGGGGCAGCGGTTCTCCATCCGAACATTCGGCGAATATAGCGACATGTATCTGAATACAGATGTTTTGTTGTTGGCAAACGTCTTTGAAAATTTCCGTGACAGTTGCGTCGCGAGCTAGATCCCGCGTATTATTACACCTTACCGGGCTTCACGTGGGACGCTATGTTGAAACATACGGTGTAAAATTCGAACTACTCACAGATATAGACATAGTAATGTTTATCGAGCGCGGTATATGCGGTGGTTTGAGCTAGTGTTCAAACAAGTACGCGCCAATAACAAATACATGCCGTCATACTTTATGTACTATGACGTCAACAATCTGTACGGCTGGGCAATGTATCAACCATTGCCTTACGCCGATTTTCGATGGGCCGATGACGTGCAAAATTTTGACTTTACGACTATCGCGTTAAATTTGCCAACAAGCTATATTCTCGAGGTGGACCCGCAACATCTTCATGACACGCACACTGACCTACCGTTCTGTACGACGCGCGAGAAATCATCCGGCAAACACGATGATAAGCTCCTCAACATTATACGTCAAGCAGTATTACGTAATACATTATCGCAATCTGCAGCAGTATACTCGTCACGATCTTTATATTATAAAGGTTCACTGTATACTGCAATTCGCGTAATCTCCACAGCTATGCGAATATATCAAGCTCAATACAAAATTTAGAATTTTGGCGAAAAATGATTTTGAAAAAATTTATACAAACTAATGAATAACGCAGTATTTGTCAAAACCATGGAGAACGTGCGCGATCGCGTCAATGTGCGTTTCACGAAATGGGAAGATAGATATGGTGCGGAGGCAACGATCGCCAAACGAAATTTCCATAGTCGAAGCGTTTTCTCAGAAAATCTGGTAGCGATAGAACTGTGTAAACTCGAGAGTAAAGTTTGATAAACCGATATACGTGGGTGTATGCATCCTCGACATATCCAAGATATTTGACAAATTTCACCACAAAAACATGGCACCGTTGTTTCGCGAAAAATGCAAAATTATGTATACACTAAATTATGTATACACTGACACCGACAGTCTCATATATCATGTAGAATGTGACAATGTGTATGATATTATGAAACGTGATATAAATAGATTTATATACGAGCGATTATTCGAGCGACAACGCGTACTGTATTCCACTCGCAAATAATAAAGTTCCTGGTCTTATGATAGATGAGAACAACGGTGTCATTATGACCGAATTTGTAGGTCTTAGAGCGAAAATTTACGCCTTGCGTATAGAAGGAAAGAAGGATACGAAGAAGACGATAGGCATCACGAGCAACGTTGTAGCGAAGTCTATAACGTTCGAGGATTACACGCGGTGCTTGAATGATACAATCGAAATGACGCATAAGCAGTCGTGCATAAGATCTAAATTGCACAAGGTGTACACCATATCAGAAACAAAAATTGCTTTAAGTCCGCACGATGATAAACGATGTATATCATGCCAAGTTCCACCAACACGCTGCCATGGGAACATTACCGATTTACCTGTAAATAAAACACATTTGTATTGTATAATATGTTTATAATATGTTTAATATGTATATAACATGTATGATATGTATAATATGTATAAGACGTATACTATATATAACATGTATAATATGTATATTATGTATAATATAATATGTATAATATGTATATTATGTATAATATAATATGTATAATATGTAAGTGATGTTTGTAATATGTATAATACATTTAAAACGTATTTATATTTTTATAATAAATATAATTTTTACAACACATTGTTTTTATGTATCCACAAATTATGCGAATTATCAAATCCTAACCTAATTTCACGTAAACCTCGTTCCCTCTCTTGCGCAACACCTTTCCAACGAGATGCATCGAGGTTAACGATGCTGTGCAATTTTTCGTAGAATTATCCAGCGGTAGGGTTCCCTCGAGAATCTTCCGATAGATACGTCAATGGATTAGATTGCAGCACTTTGATAATTTTAAATACCTCCGTAGTCTAATTCGTCGTGTAATTTTTAAAGATTAAAGACTGTCTTGAATTTGCTCACGTACTGAATCACCTATTTTGTGCGACACGAGTGCGGCAATCTTTACGCAATTCTAAATCGTGGTTAAAAACCTGTCGACGATCGCGGGGGGATGCATACCGATAGTTCGATGCTTGCACGCGTTATAATTTGATTCGAGACGCAGCAGGATGTCGATCCATTTATAGTTTCCGTTGTGCGTAAATTGTTTCCACATATCGTTCTTCAATATACGATTAAATCGTTTGACGCCTTCATTACGGAATACATAGAATAATGATCGATATTGCGTTTCTTCAAGAGTTTCTGCACCGAGTTGTAAAATTCCTTTTCTCTGTCAGTCTGCAAATTATTCTGACATCTTCCATCGTTTCCAATTATCTTTGCGATCGCCTTCATCACATCGTTTCCACTTTTGGCTTTAAGTGGCATGGCCCATGCGTGCTTACTCAGCACGTCTATAACGGAAAATGTAGTAATCTCTGTTGAAGCGCGTGTAAGGACGCATCTTAATTACATCTACTTGCCACAGGTTATCGTATCCGTATACTATGACGTCTTCGTGGAAAATTTCTTCTCACCAGAGCGTGCAATTCATTAACCAGCAGCCATTTCTCGGCGATTACGAATAATTATTCGGCATGATGCACTTCTCGAATCGTCTTTTCAAATTCGTTTAGCGTAATCTGCACATTATTTTGTAAAGCTGCAATCTTCCTTTCGATTTCGTTCAGACGATCTTTCAAATCTTGAACACTCTGCTACACGTATCGTTTGTTTGTTGCGTTAGCATCTACCGGTAGCGCTATTCGTCGAATCTTGCGCGACTTTGCGTCAAAGACGCGATTCGGCTACGACTATGCAAAGAACGTTATCATGCACATAAATTCTGAACAATCCACGCCACTGATAGTGCGATTCGCTTCATTCTCCAAGCGATAATCCAAACTTGTTGATCGGCATGTCAACTGAACGATGTGTGTAGAGATTAATTTACGCTCAGACCGGCTTCGCGAAGCTCTTCAATAATCGACAGAATCTCGTTGTCGTGACTACTGTGACTAGCCTGGTGCGAGGCCTCGAGCAATCGCAGACGATACACAATTTCATTGGGATCGTCCCAATAAATATAGTCGATCTTGTTATCGTTTAGTGTCATCGCGCGCGTACGCTCCACTCTTTTATTTATTCCCGTTTCAACTTTTTTATTCGACACCAATGACGCTATTATGTTTTTATATTTGTATCTCTTACTACCCATTACTTGATTACTCGGGCTATGACCGCGCGGGTGAGCGTCGTCAGAAAAATGCTTCTGTATGTCTGCACGTCATCCGTACAAATACTTTTGTTGGGAAATTTCATGAAGATTAACTCGAACAGGCCTGGTGTTCCATCATATCTATCTCATCTGTAATTGTATCATCGTTTTTATGCAAGTTGATACGTTTGTCACCGAGCATCATTCACTCGCTGAAATAAACTCCATACATAACGTCTATGTTGGCGGCTTTCTTACCGCTCAGGACTGCTTTAGGATATTTCTGTCCCAACGGATTATAGTTTGCTTGCAACTTTTCTTGCCCCTCGAATGTCAAATAGAGTGGTTCATCGGCAACCTCGAAAATTTCTTCGAGAGAGGGAGCGTGGTCGTATGATAACTCGCGCGACTATGTTATTTCGGACATTTCATTCAAAGTGGATGGTACGGTATTCGATCGATTCAACACTGGTTTTACAGGCGTGGAAGCCTGTATGGGATTGTCATACAAAGCACTCGGTCGTTTTCTTTTGAGTTTTGGTTCTTCGTCTTCTCCTGAAGAGAATGTTTTAGTTATGACAGGATCCTTGAAAAATTCAACAGTGTTTTCGATAATCTGTTTCAGCGGGTCGATAATAGGTTTGAGGTATTTCTTCAATGTAATGTCCTCCTCCATTTTACTAGTTCTTCAAAGCGCGGTACTTTATGCGAATCAAATCGCTCGTTTTCGCAATCTATTTAGCTATCTTCTTACGATCTGTGCTGTTGTCAACGTATCGATGTCAACAGATCACATCACAGTACTGCAAAGTCATTAAATCATTTTCTGTATCGCCCATCGGTAAACGCACTGTCCTTGTCAATCACTAGAAATCCATACTTTTGCTGCCAACATTTACGACATAAATTGCAGAAATTCTCGTAAGACATGTCGGTATTCACATGATCGTTGTATACGCATTTCAGATTGGTACCATTCTGTTTGAACAGGATCAACAGATTTGTATTGTCGCGTATAAAGTATTTCTTTGCGTACGTCTGACAGAGATAGCTGGTGTCGACCCATTGCAAAGTACTCTCTTATTGCGTTCTATTTGTCGCATGCTATGTCATCAAAGATAAAGATGAAATTCGGAGCGCCTCGCTCGGTGGAATGACGTCGCTGTTATTATGGAGAATGTGAAATAGCCAATTTCTTTGATCGGAGCTAGCAGATTCGCCAGGTATCGATATTTCGGCTGCAGCGATTTGGAGTATACGTATACTTTCTTGAATCGTACGCCGTGCGGACTTACCAACAGGCTCATCAGCGTGTTCGTCTTGCCACAATTTGACGGTCCGCAAACGATAGCGCATATATGTAGAGACAGGTAACATGGTGTCATACTTGCGCGTCTCTTTATCAGTTTACATTTTGCCGAGATTCGTCATTTTGATCCACCGCGCTTGGCGCACGATGCGCACATTTTCTCTTTCCACAAAATACTGAAAACGATATCGCGAGCGAGCCTATTTATAAGCCGCGTAGAGCGATATCTCAATAATTAAAATGTTTTTCGTTGTGTCGGATGATTTGCACGGTTTAATTTCAAAAGAGCTGGAATATATACCAAAAATTGTACTACTGCGAGAGTAGTAGAAGATTGCAATCTGTTGTGGGATAGATTACTCAAGCATATACAAACTGATTCGAAAGTACAACGATACCGTCGGTGCCTGAAGCATTACAATTTGCCGATTCGTCAAACACATATCGACGATCTAGTGCCTTTGATAAAAAATTGCAGCGAATGTCGTTGAAAGGCTTGTTAAATCGTGCGATAAACGCGTTTCCATTCGAACTGCATATTCCCGGATATCAGTTTTGCAATTCGGGAACGCGTTTAGAAAAGCGATTGGCCAGAGATGACCAAGGAATTAATTCATCGAATGCTGCATATCGCGATCATGACATAGCATATTAGCACAGCAACGATCTTGTTGAACGACACGCTGATAATATTTTCGCCGAGAAGAAACGCATTAGTGCGAGAGACTCGATTCTTGAAGAAAGAGTCGCAGCCACAGCCATTTGGGTAGCTATAAAAACCACAACGAAGATTGATATGGACTTGAAAACAAAGAAGAGAGAGAAGAGCAAGAGAGTTCTTCCGACAGAGAAACGCGGCGTCCTGCTCGTTCTACCTGCTGGGTGTTCTTGAGTCATTTATCGGTGGGGCGGCGGGAGTCGCCAAGGCCGCAAACGATAGCAAAACGACGCAACGTCAGCTGGAAGAACTGCAACATCATAATCGCGTCTTGGAAGGTCGCGGCGTTTATCTCGCTCTCTACAAGCGCAGACAAGGTAACGCGCTTAGAAAAAAAAAACGTCGATGAAATGTTAAAAATGCCGAGGGGAATAACTACCAACGTGCAACTGCAATAACTTGCAAACCGTATGCGCATTCCGTATTTTAGAGGCATTTTTATGCGCACTACATTACTGATCGAAGGAGTATGGCGAAACGAGAGCGATCATAAATCTCGACAATGCCAAGGGATTCGGAACGCATTGATCAGATGGCATATGAGAAAAAGGGGAATCGCGTTGTGTACTTTTCGCGTTGTATACATTTTTAGCAATCTTCGACCGCCGAAGGATCTCGAACGATATCCCTGGCAAACAATATAATTGAGTACAATCGCGCGCCATATCAGCGTTACAATCAGAACAATTGCGGGCTGCTTTGTCTACAGTTTCTGCGGTTGATTGATAAGCAATTTAAGGATCGACATTGCACCGTTTAACTCAATGCTCGTTTAAACATGTTGCTGACCAGCAAGAGTAGCGTCCTTGCCGTGAGCTACTTTCTAGTAGTAGATTTGGGTGATGGCGAGCTCGATCTGACGGACTTTGAACCGTACTATATTCTAGCCAATGTAAATTCGATAAACAAGTTTTACTTTGATAACGAGGAAATTGTCATTCTCGAAGGATCGTACGAACTGCACGATATTGAGCGGTATCAGAAGCGTGAAATTTTATGTTCTCGCAACGCGAAGGGTAAGAAGGATGAAAAGTCCCTGCTGGTGATTCCCGCCAACAACAATACGATGAAATGCGAAATCAAATGCGTCTATCGAATAAATTTTACAAAATTTCGCAACATTGGCTCGCTGCTGGGATTTTCGTCGAATCGCGTGCTGGAGCCGCGACAGTGGCACGAGTCGGACGTGCCAATAAATATCATCAACGTGAATATCATTCGTATCGAGTGGAACGTGACCGGTTACAGCAACGATAGGTGCGAATACACGATACGCGAATTTTCACCGAGCATACTGCCAGGATATAAGATATCGGAAAGACCTACGCATCATTTACCTTCCGCCATCGTACGGAGCATTACGGAATTGACGATTCGCGTAGTGGACCAAGACGGTCAATTGCTCCATTTTCGCGGGGAGGAGATCACCGTTAGATTGCACGTACGACAGCGCTAACGTGAAATGCTTGTGTTAAACAAACAGCTGAAACAGACTATACATGTTAACGAAAAGACTATACCTGGAAAGAAACTTACTGCGTCCAATGTTGCACTTTTAAAGTCGTTGAGTTTCATCGTGCGAAATGGTTGATATATTGAATATTACCGGAGCCGATTTTTAACGCTAACATCGTTAAAATTGAGACTCACACGTACAATCCGTGCGCCAACACTACGTTTTGGACATAGCGACGAGATACGGATACTCATACAGCAGTAGGATTTATACACGTTGTCGTGTGATAGTTTTCTCTAAGTGAAAAGAAAATTGACAATAAAGAAGAAAAACGACCAGATGTCAATGACACTTGGAAATAATTGAGTGTTCATGTTTGATGAAATTCGATATAAATTCAACGGTGTGAAGATTAACCGCAACAGAAACGTTGGAGTTACTAGTACTATCAAGAATTACGTGTCGATGACGTGTGATAAAACTTTGATTGCAACGCTGGATGAAACTCTAGATCTGACACGGAGGAAGGATATTTTAATTTTTGCCTGCTACTCAATGCTGTTAGGTTATTGCGAACGCGTGGTCGTCACGAATTGATTTTGATACGAGTGCGCAACGATTACAATTGTTTGGTGAAAAATTCTGTGACGGAGCCGGACCAGAGGTTGAATTCAAAATGCGGATGCCTTGCATTGCATTAAACGAGATCAATAAATTGTCAATGCTGTGAGTATTGGGAAGTGATCATTATTTGAGCATTATTTTCGCTCGTAGGATCTGTACGAGTATCTTTTGTTACAGAATACGAGCATTCATGGGCCGTCAAAATGACGACTCAGTTTGAGAAGCTGCGATACGTTATCTTTGCCCTGTAGATCGGTCGAAAGAATATCATGTCATAAGATGTTAGCATGTTCGACAGTTATAATTTGAGTAACTTGAAACTTTATCTAAATTCAACGTTTTATCCGTACGATGATTTAAATCTAGACTTTGGCAAAAAGAGATACGCCATCCTGTTTAATATGTACGCGCGTTTTCGTAAAGCATATTATGGAATCGATTGCTTCGCTACTCACCATGCTTTCGTTTATCGAGAAAGGGCCTTTTGCGATCATTGATTGCTCGCAACAAAACGAATCCGTCAAGAGTGCCACTGTGGGCATAGAATTTGATTGCAAGAAGAATGTGCCCGCCAATACAATCGTCTATTGTCTCATCATACACGATCGTGTAATCAAATACTGTCCGTTGTCTAACGTAGTGCGCAAGATTATGTAAATTGCAACGTCAGCAAGTATCCAGAATATAAAAGAAAGGAAAATCGGGGTGAGGTGTGATCTCGAAAAATTGCTCGTCATGGCCATACCAATGTTTGTGGATCTCCAAAGATTCGTCGTCGAGAAAAGATTTATTGTCAAGAAAGTAGCGGTACTGAGAAGGAGAACCATTCTCACACACTATATTTTTTTACATCCTATGCCATGACATTTTCTGATGAGATCCGACAAATCTTGCGCTTTCTGGTTGAGTGCTTATCATCATTACGGTGGGATGACATGATGGTCCCGTACAGTATGGCAAAGCGTTTAATTACAGAAGCTGATAGAAAAGGATGAAGTTCTCATATATGGCAAGGGACACGAAAAACGAGAATGGCTAGCTGATATGCTCGACAGCGATAATGTTATTGTCGAAACTCTGGACGCACATTACAAAGTAGAATCGCTACGTAATCTAGATGATTGTAATACTATACGATGTGGAAGGTACGAAAGAATTGTGTTTTGTAAAATGTATTTAAGATATTTAATTGGTGATCGCGACCCCAGGAAGAATTGTAAGATTTTTTAATAAATATATGTTATCTTATATTAATATGTTTTATTTTTATTACTCTGATATTTGTAGACATTAAATAAATATAGCTGATAGATGTTGAAAATGAATTGATGGCAGTTCGATATCCGTTCGATAGTGGTTCGATAGTTGCTTACAGAACCGATAGCTGTTTGAAAGCTGTTTATAGCTGTTAAATATCAGTCCGATAGTTGTTTATAATGGATTGATAGCTGTTCATAGCCGTTAAATATCAGTCTAATAGCCGTTCGATAGTTGTTCAATAGCCGTTTGATAGCCGTTCAATAGCCGTTCGATAGCTGTTCGACAGCAGTTTGATATAAGTTTGATATGATTAGTTGCGCTTCAATGCAAAGAGCTGCAACAGATAAAAATGCTGAGGTGGAATCTTTTGGACGCGAGATATACTTTTGATCGAGGCATTGCACTTTGTCGTTGATATATAGCGTTGATGATCTAATTATAACTGATAAAATGCTAAAGTTTCTTCGAACGCGTAATATACTTTTCGGCTGAGATATAAACTTTTACACGTAGCATTATATTTGGTCGGAGGATTCTTTTTCAAAATGATATCATGCTGTCACATACATTTTCACTATAAATTCCCGCATAACCTCCACGGTCTGTCAGTTTGCTTGTCGAGTGTGTCAGTTTGTCTAGAGTTAGTTTAAAATATGGCGAATATTAATAATTTAATCGTTTGCGCACATTATATTAATGTTCAGGCACTGCAGCTGGTTAAAAAATCTACTAAATTAATTGATAATGCGTGCAATTTGCAGCGGGAGGCTGCTGACACTGATCATCATATACCTGATGAGTTGGAAGCTAACGTGGATATTCGCAATGATAATAAGGTGATGGAGAAAACATAAGTATTATATTATTAATTCAGTAATGAACAGCTAGTAGTGATACATTCGAGCGAGATGAAAATATTTTATAAATTATTTTCATCAAAACTAAATCCCGGTATCAGTATTTTCTCATGTTGATGGATTGAGATTATAGGTTATATCGTTTTATTTTATATATGTATATATATATATATATATATATATATATATATATATATATGTATGTATATATAAATATATATATGTAATTCATTCAGCCATTTATTTTATTTTTTATTTTTATTTATTCTCATCCGGCTACTTATCCCGATTTTTTCGAGACGTCAACAAAACAAACTAGGACATATACGAAGGCAAGTCAATAAGTTTTTAGAAAAACATTTTTAGTAAAACACATTTTTTTTTATCGTTCATTTTTATTTCTCAACATAGTTTCCTTTCAGCTCGATACACTTGATTCAACGATTCTCTAACTTTTTCAAGCTGTCCGAATAATATAATTTGTCCAACCCTTCAAAATAAGCCTCTGTTTCGGCGATGAGCTGCTCTCTGGTGGAGAATCTCTTTCCTCCGAACCATTTCTTCAGGTTAGGAAACAATCGCAGGAGGCTAAATCTGACGAATATACTGAATGAGGAAACAATTCGTAGCGGAATTCGTTGAATTTGGTCATTGGCCGAATGCCACGTGTGAACGCGTGCATTGTCTTGATAGAAGAGCACTTTCTTCTTCGCCAAATGGGGACGTTTTTTCTTTAAAATGTTGTTGAAACGGTCCAATAAGACTAGTAATCGCCATTGATCGTTTGCTTTGATGGAAGGTAATCGATATGAATTATTCCGCGTGCATCCCAAAAAATTGTGGCCATCACCTTTTCGATCGACTTCACGGTCTTCAGAGCTGATTCACTCGATGAAGTCCATTGTTTTGACTGTTCCTTCGTCTCGGGTGTGAAGTAATGGATCCATGTTTCGTCCACAGTAATGAATCGACGCAGAAATTCATCTGGATTATGTTGAAACATCTCCAAACATTGTTTTGAAATCGTCATACGATCGCGCTTATGGTCCATAGTGAGAAAATCCCATCGCGCCACCCATCTTGCTGATTGCTTTTTCATACCCAATTGTTCGTGCAAAATTGAAATCACTGTGCCATGTGATATGCCTGTGGCCTCAACAAACTCGCGCACTTTCACTCGTCGATCAATCAAAACAATATCGTGGACTTTATCGACGATTTCTGGCGTAGCAGCCTCAATTGGACATCCCAAACGAGGTGCATCACATGTGGATGTACGACTACGTTTAAATTCATTTACCCAATTGTATGTAGTCGCAAACGCTGGTGCAGATATGCTGTGAATATTATCCAACTCGGCTTTGATATCTTTCGGCGTTAAACCTTTCATATGTAGATGTTTGATTACTGCACGAAACTCGTTTTTTTCCATTTTGCAAACAAATGATTGTTCTCTTTAATCGTCTACAGAAATGAAACCACGCGATGAATTCCTCTCAAAATTTGACAGTAATCAACTGAAAGATGCTACTTGTCAAAAAGTAATGTCACATGACATTGTGAGTGCCCTCTGACAGATTTTCTAAGAATTTATTGACTTGCCTTCGTATAATACTAATCTTATATATGTTATTTTAAATGATACGAAAAGTCATAACGATATTTTGATATTCTCGTCAATAATAGCGCAATCACTACAGCGCCAATTCCCATTAGCCCAATGTCTCTTATTATTTATTTGCATTTGCATATTTTTATTCTTTTGTTCCAGATATGGTACCGTTGACGTCGTTACTCTGATGAATGACGTCATGGATGCTTTAACAAGATTAATTAAGAAAATTGAGGAAGACTTTAAAAAAATTAACAGATGATTGAGTAGAAAGCGAAGGTGGAATGAAGATCCAAATGATGATGTCACATTTGTGATGAAGCAGGGAAGAACTTAATTATTATAAAAATTTATAAAAAATTATACATATATAGATTGATACAAATAAATAAATATTCATACAATATATACAGATTGATAAAAATAAATGTATAAATGTATAAATGTATATATGTATATAGATTAATTCGTTGTCAACATTAATTTGCTTTCTTTCCTCCTTCCTTCCTTTAACTTCAGCGTTACGATATCGCGCTCAAATAATCGCGCTCTCTCTTATTGCGCAGTGCAAATTATAAAATAAAATAAAGTAAAATATAATATAATAAAATGTAGGTATTAAATAAATAAATAAAATATTTCGCATGTTAGAAGAATAAGATAACAACGCATAAGAAGAAAAAATGGTAAATATACATGATAAGTATAGCGTGCGGTGGGGACCGCGCCTGGCAGAGATGATGGTGGGGACCGTCGACGGAGGCGGTGGTAGGGCGGTGGATCGCGCTCGGAGGCGGACCGCGCCCGGCAACCTCCGCGTAACGTCATCATTTCCGCGATGCAATTTCTCTGTATATCCCGCGTTGACATTAACTTCGTCCCCGTATCATCCTCCTCCGCCCTACAACGTCATCTCCCGCGACATCACACGCTGTCATCTTGCATACCCTTGTGATGTCGCCCCTCTCGGCCAGTGACGTCATCCCTCCCCTTCCCGCGGACTCTCCCGCGCCACGGATCTCCCCTCCGCTCTTCATCCCCCTTCGGAGTTCCAAAATTAGAACCGGCCAATATACCCTATTATTATATGAAAATATATTTCGTATTATATGTTTATTAATAACTGTTACTTATTTAAAAAAAGAAATTATGAACAAAAAGAGAAATGTGCAAGGATTGATCAGGGGATTTCCAACATTTTGATCTCGCACTCGACCACGCTGAGGTCTGGCGAATGAGGCTTATGAACACGGTATATAACGGACATGGAAAAAAATTAATTAATTATTAAATTATCGCGTTTTAATATCATTTTTGCTATTATACGTTAATGAGAAAAGTGATGATTAATATATTAGCTGTACAACTTTGCTTCCGCCGTTTTTTTTCCGAAATTAGGCTTTATTGTAAAAAACTGGTTATACATTTATGATTCAAAGTATTGTCCATCGCTGGCCACTACTTTCTCCCATCTTTCGGGCAGCGTACGAATCTCGCGTCGAAAAAACTGGTCATCTTTTGAGGCGATCCACGAATCGATCCAATTTTTTATTTCTTCATAAGACCGGAAGTGCTGGTCAGCCAGGCCGTATGCCATTGATCGAAACAAGTGATAGTCAGAGGGAGCAACGTCTGGAGAATACGGCGGGTGGGGTAGGATTTCTCATTTCAACGTTTTCCAATTATGTCTTGACCATTTTCGCAACATGGGGTCGAGCATTGTCATGCTGCAAAATCACTTTATCGTGTCTCTGATTGTATTGCGGCCGTTTGTTTTTCAATGCTCGGCTCAAACGCATCAATTGCGTTCGATACTGATCGCCTTGTTTCAGTCGGTTTTAACAGCTCATAATACACTACGCCGAGCTGGTCCCACCAAATACAGAGCATGACCTTGGAGCCGTGAATATTCGGTTTGGCCATTGACGTGGAAGCATGGCCGGGAACTCCCCATGATTTTCTGCACTTGGGGTCATCGTAATGAACCCATTTTTCGTCCCCAATCACAATGCGATGCAGAAATCCCTTCCGTATTTGCCTTTCAAGCAACTGTTCACAAGCAAACAAACGCCGTTCAACATCTCTCGGCGGTACATCAACTCGTACGGCATCCAATTTCCTTGTTTCTGAATCATTCCCATGACTTTGAGGCGTTTTGAAATGGCTTGTTGAGTCACTCTCAATGATCGTGCCAATTCTTTTTGATTTTGACACGAGTCTTGATCAAGTAATGCCTCCAATTCTGCATCTTCGAAAACCTTCTCTCTTCCACCGCTATTCCGGTCTTCGACGTCAAAATCACCGATCTTGAAGCGTTGAAATCAATCACGACACGTTCTTTCACTAATAGCGGCCTTACCATATTTGAGAGCATTCGATGAGCCTCAGCAGCAGATTTCTTCATATTAAAGCAGAAAATTAAAACTTCCCGCAAATGACGAGAATTTGACTCGTAAACTGACATTTTCAATCGAGAATAACTTTATGATGCAGACACAAATCGACTAATGTTTCTATGGGATTATGTTGACAAATGCCCAAGTTTATTGTATGACGTCTATAGTCTATTTATTTCGACCACCACTTACTAAAGCCATGTATAGGAAAATGGCGGAAGCAAAGTTGTACACCTAATAATTAATAATATGATTAATATAATTTAATAAAAGATGTGTTATCTAGAATGTCTCTTTTCCCCTTATGGTACACGTTAAGCGGCCGAGATCGCCGAGAAAGCATTTTCAGTCGCTAAAAACAATCGACCACAGAGAGAAGGACAGACTCTGAAGGACAAACTTGCTGTTTTGCTCGACGAGTCCAGCTCGGCGTACCCGCGTGGAACCGATTACAATCGGAGCTTCTATTCTTTTTTGTTTTTCTCGCTCTATTGAGATGACGGAAAATGAAAGAATTTTAAATCACAAACACGGTTGCCAGTTCTCCGTTTTTTGTCAGAGACTTCGGTTTCTTGGACTCATATTCAGTATTCCACTAGAAAATCTCCAATTTTTTTAAATTTTTCTGATCGCTCAATATTTTTAATACTTTTTTTTCGGAAACGGCGTTCAACGTGGGGGTTATAATTATATTATAATACAATTAATTCTGTAATTTCGTTCATAGTTTTTATATTAAAAAGCATAATTTTTTTAATTTCACGAAAAGATTAAAAGATAAATGGATTCAAAAATATGTAATTATTGTGTGTGAATAAAAATAAGATCTTTTCACTTTGATTCACATTTTATACGCGTTACTCGCTCGCTTCTAATTGTGGAATGAAATTTCCAACAGGAGGATAAAAATCTCATAATCTTTTTTTTTAGAGAGGCTATGTAGGTAAACAATTGATCTCCAGCAGGAATAGTCAAATGCATGGACTGTCGGGCTTCAGCAGAATACCGCTTAATAGCTGGCAAACTGTGGTCACGAATAAAGTTTTGAATATGCTTCTGATATATACAATAATACAATCCAAATGAATTAGCAATTTATAGTGGCTCTAAGTAAGTTGTGCTCACTTACTGTTACTATCCTGTAATACACTTGTTGATTTAAAAATTAAAAGTGCAGGAAGAATGTGGAGACACGGTACTAGGAAGAATCTGGAAACACGATAGCTAATACATGGCGCGAGACATTGCCGTGCTCCTTTACGCGCCAGCGAGTTGCGTACCAAATCACTTCAATAGGCAAATAAAAAAGTATTTCTATATTGCACAACATATAAGGACTTTTCAATTTGTAATCTATGTATAAGATTATATTGACATCATCCTTATAATTTTATTAATCATTTCATTTTCACGACTTTGTTTGCACTTTATATATCCCGTTCGTAGAAGTGATCCGTAAGTGATAAGATCACTCAGCGTGGTCTCGGATATAAGGTACGACATCAGAATGTTGAAGATCCAACGATCGATCCTGCTTTTTCCTTTTTTCCATAATTTTGTTTTTAAAATAAATAACGTTATTAATAAATATATCGGAATTAGTTGTACATTTCGGGCCGATTTCTGAAGTGTTGCCTATTTTTTTCTCACAATCACTCAACGCTCGATGGCCGAACTGCTGGATCACGTGCGGACGTGCATCTTAGGAGCGTCGCTCGTGTGTA
>JAANIC010003466.1:59930-128279 GCA_017607545.1 Acromyrmex charruanus | reverse complement strand
CGGCGTTTCCAGCTGATAATATATAGTTTACATAATGATTCAATCTATTTCTATATTTGCGGGCGATGAGAGGAAAATTGCCGCTTCGACATTAAAGCAGAGTCGAAAATCAACCGAAAATAATATATGTGAATAATATTATATTATACAGTTCTTGTTTATAAAAACATTATTTGTATAAAATTGAAATAACTAAGATCATATTTATTTTATTATATTATTTTTCCTCTCAGGAAAAAAAATTTTGATCATAGCACGTAAGAAGCTTGTTATGAGCCTGAGTAGATCGATAATTCTGATCGTTTCTGCTGATCGAGCGAGGCACATTTGACAACAGCGCTGTTGTCATAATATCGAGGAAAAAAATAGTGCTCGGTGTCATGGCTTCGCGTCAATTTTATTCGTAGTATACAAATGAAATTTTTTTTTTTAGACACCGTTC
Organism: Acromyrmex charruanus; assembly: GCA_017607545.1. NCBI lineage: Eukaryota > Metazoa > Arthropoda > Insecta > Hymenoptera > Formicidae > Acromyrmex > Acromyrmex charruanus. The sequence continues at coordinate 127,837 of JAANIC010003466.1, read as the reverse complement.
TCTTATACTAAAGCCCTTAGTTCATTTCTACAAGCATATTGTTCCTTAAGGTTTTCTGTATAGCATCAGCTTATTTTAAACGTGGAAGGTCTGAAACTCTCATATGCAGCACATATTGTGACGAGTCGACTGCAGAAGCCGGTGGCAAAAACCATTATTTTTTTTTGTTTTTCGTATTAAATTATAGCTGGCGCCCTGTGTTATTGTCGATACTTTAATTGTGGAGAAGGGTTTTTCAATCCATAAGTGCAATTAAGAGAAATGAGCAAATGAAAATTATCACACTTCATTGGTAAAACAGGACTATTCCAACATCCTCTTAAATCTAGTGAACGCAGAGATCCAGTCACAAATCCGGCACGATCAATTCATCTTCTGGAAATATTAAGCCACTGTCGAGGACATAATAAGCAGAACAGCCATTGATTTGAAACCAGAAGTTCACTCTTATAGTCAAAAGAATATTTTCCAAAACGTCATAAAATTCATTGTTCAAAAATGCGAGAAATCCATTCGCAAGCGAGCTGATAAGAAACGGGGTCCAATTAAAATATCACCCATATTATTCCTAACATTTTTGTTTTAAACAAAATATTTAATAATTAAATTTTAATTATTGTAAAGCGATAAAAAGGATTGACCTTATTTCGACATTGTTTCGACATTATTCATTCCTACAGTTCTGTAATTATTGACTAAGGAGTCAATATCTCTTGAACGAAGCATTTGCGAGCGTACTTTCAGAGAAAAATTTTATTTGCTTTGAAATCCTAAATTTATATTTAGAGTTTGGCCACTTAACCCAGGAGCTTCCTGTAATATAAAGTATTATAATAAATCTTACTGCGTCTGATAACGATTGTACGGAAGAACATAACAAAAGAAATTGTGTTAGTGAACCAATTGCAAATGAAGTGACTGAAATTCCTTCTACAAAAGTCATTGATGGTATCTGAAAATATACAACACTTATTAGAAAATTTCAAACAAAGAATCTCTTTAAAAGTAAAAGTCACATTTCTATTTTTCCTATTAGAAAATCTTTTAATTTAAATTTTAAATAGAGATCTCTCTAATTTACATAACAATAAATAATAGAAATAATTATTTTAAGAAATAACTATTTTAGAGACTCCTTTGATTCATAGAATACGATAAATATAAAATCAGGAAGCATTAGGAGTCAATTTTCAAATTTAATCCTTCAAGTTGACAATTAATGTGGAGCATTTTCGACATAAGTCGTTAATTCTTCTCGTTTAAGACTTCTTCACAACCAAAATTTTTACATTCTTCCAATCGAAATTGTGATTGTATGCAACCTGTGATATGTAATTACCGAACGTGTAGTAATTTTTCTGCGCATATGCCCAAAGCACCTAAGCAGAACAACAAGTCACGATAACATCAAAATGACATTAAAATGAATCAGAAATTGAAAAATGACTTTTAGTGATTATTTTGGAGTCATTTTGACATCATTTTGATATCATCAAATGACTTGTTATTCTGCTTAGGTAGTTGTAGTGTTTGGCCAATCTAGTTTTCAATTTTCTACCAGTTTGGCCAACATAGGATGCAGTGCAATCATTACAATTTATCTTATTTATTACATTCCTCTTAGACATATTTGGCACCGAATCCTTATGAACTTTAATAAATTGATTCATTTTATTTATACTATACTCACTTTTTGGCAAACACCATTTACAAAATTTAGAATGGTCACGTCTCATTGCATGGCCCATATAGTCTGCATTTGAAGAAAGTATGAAATGTGAATTTGCGATTTACTATCAGCAATATATTTATCCCATTATTAATTTTTCTTTATATATTTATTTGCTGAAGATGATTCAAAACGGAGCCGAAATGTCCAGAATTAATTAAATTTATTTATATCTTTATCATTGTTATATTTTACGCAAATCAGGAGTAGCGCTGATTCCTAATGTCTCGTGACTCTATATTTACCATATTCTAATTAATGTAATTTATAAAATTTATTAAAAAAATTTTACTTGAAATACTTATTAAATATACATTAAATATACATTAATTTCTTAAAATAAGTAATATCATAAACAAATGTATTATAATACATCGTGAAAACTAACGTGGTTATAATTTTAAAACGTATAAAAAGAAGAACATAAGAAACCATAGCACAAGTTATAGTTTGTGATATTTAATTATTATTACATTAATTAAAACATTAAACGTTTCGGCCACAATCTGGCCATCTTCAGTAATTCAATAATATTCTTAAAACGCAGAGTTACATCTAGTTGACATTAAATTCAACCGTCGTGTGTTGTAATTAAATAAACGTGTTCTTTTCTATGTTAAGATGCATAATATTACAACGTCAATTGTCATATCACGAAAAGTGTAGAACAAGAATTTCCAGATTCTAATTTAAAATAAATTTATATATCATTAATATCTTCTAGTCAGAATATAAAAGAATAGAATCGTTACCTGTTTTACAGTAAAAAAACTAAACGATGAATCTCAAGTACCTCCTTTGCACAATTAGAATTTTGTCGTGACATTGTGTGTTGTTATTTGTCATATCATGTATTTTACCACTATTTATATATATGAGTCAACAGTTTAGAAAGTTCTAGAATTATTTATTAAAAGAAAGAGAGATCTTTCTTAAGAAGAGGAAGATAAACATCTGGCAAACCTTCCGTGTCACTTTGCTTATTGATACCTCTTGTTTGGCTTTTTATATGTATCATTTCCGAAATTTTTCTTTTCATTAATGATTGTTCTGTCTAAAATTCTTATGTCATCCCAATCCAATCCATGCATCTCATTCAAACGGTGACGTGAAATCATTGAAATTTCGGAAGAGGGTTTTCTTATGTCAGCCTTATGTTCTTTTATACGAGTTTTTAATTTTCTTTTAGTTTGGCCAACATAAGACGATTCACAGTTTAAACGATTAATTTTATAGACTACTCCACAATGGTCATCCTTAGGCAAAGAATCCTTTCCCGTCTTTATAAATGTATTCATTTTATTCATAGGTTTATAAGCTATATTAAAATCATTAACATGTGAAAGTTTTTTGAATTTTTCAAATACTTTGCCCAGGTATGGTATCGTGAAAAATTTTTTCTTGGAATTAACATTAGAATCACATTCATTATTAAATTCTTCGCGATTTTGATCTAAATTAGTTCTACTTTCCAATATTTTTATTCTATTTTTTATTGTTGAAAATATGAATTTTAGAGAATAACCATTACTTAAAAGCGTGTGAATTAAATCAGAGATATTTTTTTCATGAAATTTAGGATGGATTACATGTATGTTTGCTTTTGAAGAAATGTGTAAGAACTTATAGAACGAATATCTACACTAGAGTACAAATACAATTTTTAAAAACGTGTTTAAAGGAACGTCTAATTCCTATGCATTTGTACAGATTCACACGAAAAGATAACAATAAATTGTTTCATTCTTCGAAAGAAAGAATTGACAGGCTTAAACACAATTTTATCTTCAAATATTTGCGTGTAGAATTACAAGACGCCTATAAACATTTTGGGCAAACAAAATCTAAATTGTTCAGCATGTGTAGAAAAATAGAAAAAATTCTACCTAATAACATAGCTCATTCTTTCTTTCGAAGACAGGAAATTAACTTTGACATTATGTACTTTGGCGAAAAGAACAAAATAGAATTGCTAATAAAATCACTACTAATTTGCGTGCTAAATAAATTGTTCGCCAAGAAAGATTGAATATCAAGAGTATTAATTATAATATTACGCAATTTGTGGACTCTGAGATGAATGGTGATACTTTTTGTGCACCTTTAAAATTAAAAACAGTTTCAACTAAAATTACGAATTCTAATACAATTCATTCATCTTATAGTATTAATATTAATCCTGATAGATTTAATGCAAAATTTGATATACTGAATACTAACGAACAATAGCTTATAAATCTTAGTAATGCTAAACTTTCAGAAAAAGCCAAAGTCGTATTACAATTAGGTCAGCAATTCAATTTACCTAACAACGTAGTTAGTAAAGACAGAATTACACGTGAGTTCATCAAACACGTTGAACATAATCTTTTTAGAGCTGACGATGAAATACGTAAAAATGTTAGGAATGAAACAGTCCAAATTCTTAAATCGATTAAGAATTGTGACATTAAATCTGCTGAAAATATAATTATATATGAAGGTGTAAGGGAGGTTAAGCGATTCATCTCTGAGAATCATTAATGATTGTTCCGACTGAATTAGTATTAAAAAGCATTGAACGTAGGTGGAATTTTATTGAAAATAAGACTTCGATTTCTTTACATGAATTTATTAAAACAATTGATTATAATTAATTCCACATTTTTTAAATTTGATAAAAAAATATTTAAACAGATTTTTGGCATGCCAATGGGCTCTCCTTTGTCCCCTATATTAGCGAACATAGTTTTACAAGATTTAGAACAAGAAATTATTACCACGAATAATATTATTTCATCTTTTTATTTTCGTTATGTGGATGACATTGTGTTAGCTGTATATAAAAAAAAGATTGAAGGAGTTCTAGAATTGTTTAACTCATATTATGAAAGGCTTAGATTTTCTGTTGACTTTGGCGATGAAAACGGCATAAATTTTCTAGATGTTAAATTAAAATGAGACAAGAAGGAAATATCATCTTTGATATTTATAAAAAACCTACCAATTCTGGGAGATATTTAAACTATTTTTCGAATCATCCGTTAGTACATAAAAGGGGAATAATCATTGGGTAATTTGATAGAATTTTACTTTTATCCAATCCTAAATTTCATGAAAAAAATATCTCTGATTTAATTCACACGCTTTTAAGTAATGGTTATTCTCTAAAATTCATATTTTCAACAATAAAAAATAGAATAAATATCTCGGAAAGTAGAACTAATTTAGATCAAAATCGCGAAGAATTTAATAATGAATGTGATTCTAATGTTAATTCAAAGAAAAAATTTTTCACGATACCATACTTGGGCAAAGTATTTGAAAAATTCAAAAAACTTTCACATGTTAATGGTTTTAATATAGCTTATAAACCTATGAATAAAATGAATACATTTATAAAGACGGGAAAGAATTCTTTGCCTAAGGATGACCATTGTGGAGTAGTCTATAAAATTAATCGTTTAAACTGTGAATCGTCTTATATTGGCCAAACTAAAAGGAAATTAAAAACTCATATAAAAGAACATAAGACTGACATAAGAAAACCCTCTTCCGAAATTTCAGTGGTTTCACGTCACCGTTTGAATGAGATGCATGGATTGGATTGGGATGACATAAGAATTTTAGACAGAACAATCATTAATGAAAAGAAAAATTTCGGAAATGATACATATAAAAAGCCAAACAAGAGGTATCAATAAGCAAAGTGACACGGAAGGTTTGCCAGATGTTTATCTTCCTCTTCTTAAGAAAGATCTCTCTTTCTTTTAATAAATAATTCTAGAACTTTCTAAACTGTTGACTCATACATATAAATAGTGGTAAAATACATGATATGACAAATAACAACACACAATGTCACGACAAAATTCTAATTGTGCAAAGGAGGTACTTGAGATTCATCGTTTAGTTTTTTTGCTGTAAAACAGGTAATGATTCTATTCTTTTATATTCCGACTAGAAGATATTAATGATATATAAATTTATTTTAAATTAGAATCTGGAAATTCTTGTTCTACACTTTTCGTGATATGACAATTGACGTTATTGTATGAAGCATCTTCACATAGAAAAGAACACGTTTATTTAATTACAACACACGACGGTTGAATTTAATGTCAACTAGATGTAACTCTGCGTTTTAAGAATATTATTGAATTACTGAAGATGGCCAGATTGTGGCCGAAACGTTTAATGTTTTAATTAATGTAATAATAATAAATATCACAAACTATAACTTGTGCTGTGGTTTCTTATGTTCTTCTTTTTATACGTTTTAAAATGTATTATACAATAAAAAATTAATTTATATCACAACAGTTGCAAAAACAATTTTTTCTTTTAAATTAATAATAACATTATTACTCACTGCACTTAATAAGATACCTATAAAGCAGAACCGAAATACGTTATTGATATAGAGTAGACTGAAGTTCACAGACAAAAGTTTCTTTAATATAAATGACATGCTAAAACATAACATAAAATATCATAAAATATGAAATCGTAAATTATTTAAGTAAAAAACTAATATTAACTAATAAACAATACAGTCAAAAACATCTATACAAGAAATAATAAAATTTATATATATCTAATAATAATGATTTTTATTTATAATAAGAATATAATTCATTTTTTTTCGTAGTGATTTTTTAAAACTTAGAGCTAGAAGGATAATATTAATAGCTTGATGATCCAAATATATTTTTCTCCATTCAATTCTATTTCAACAATCGCATTATACTTACTTTAAAACAGTATTCTGATGCAGACATAATTTTCTTAATTCTCCCTCCGTCCATCGATCTTCTATAGGATAATGTTCTTTTCGAGATTTGTCGTTATAGTTATGTAAATCACGAAACAACATCGTGAGTTTTATTGCTACATATCGATATTGCGCCGTTAACATTAATACTAAGTGCATCATGTACACATCTACACCGAACTTTTTGAGAAATAAGTAAACGCTGCCAATTGTCTTCAAAATAATCGATAAAATCAGAATGCGGTTGGAGAACAGTTTAGTACTGAAAGCGGTTGACAAGTTATAATCTACATAAAAAAAGGTGAACTTCTCGAAGGTCAATACAATCGGTTGCATGGCGTGGTATACTGTAACCGATATTACGCTGGTCACGCCATATATTACGAACGGCAATATTATAGGCTTTATGGCTGACTTTACGGTATCCATCATAATTTCGTCCGTGCTTTGCAAGATATCGTTCATCTTCTGAATCATTTCCTTTATTAACTTCTTGCGTGTATGAAGACGCGTAAGCATAAAAAATGCCTCTATTGTGACCACGACGGAGAGAATGCCGTCCTTCAGACTATTCTCCGTCGGTGCCAAGATAATCTCGAAAATCAAAGCGATTGTATGACTCAATTGTATTAACCAAACAACAATGCTATAAGTACGCCAGAAAACTGAAAACCGCGAATTATTGGTTGCTATAGGTAAGAAATTTCCCGAGAGTGTGTTCACTCGATAATTTAAAAAATTCACATTTTTGAAATCCATTTTTTTGTGTCGTAAATTTGTGGTAATATTTCCGAAAGAAATATTTTAACAAATGCAGTATGTAAGCATTGATACTTCAATTGTTCATGCTTTCACAAATATCTGTTTCACGTTCTATTATCGCTTCTTCCTTTATATACAAAAGAAAATTAGTAACTTTCCTGTTGTTCATAAATTATTGTTAATTCTCCCTACTCTTATTAAAAAATTTATTATTCCCTTTCTTTATTCCTATCTGTTCCTAATATATTGTGAACAGTCACATGACATACAATGAAGAATGACATTTCTCTCTCTGCATTCTATTGCTCTGTTTTATTTGCCCTATGATCATTCTATGGATATATCAAGTATTAAATATTGTAGAACTTTATCTTTGACAGAAGTAATAATTTTGTGAAGTTCAATATACAATTATAATGGAAACATAGAAAAGCTAATAAAGATTACTATGTACCGAACAATAGTTTGTTGAATGTGGTCTGTAATCTTTTAATTTCTGTTTATCAAAAGTGTAAATGATTATTAAATTCCTTCTATTTATCTCTACACTGTTGCGACAATTATCTTATGCTCCGTCAAAATTGTAAAACCATCGACATCAAGAGACACTATAGAACTTAACAGTCTGATACTATCATTGATCGAAATATACGAATTAATCTAAGATGTATGAAAAGTGACAGAGAACAAACTACAAGTTAATTAAATTATTTAAAGCAAATGTTATAGTACATATTAATGTATGCATTTTCATAATCAATCTTTAAGATAAGTTTTATGTAAAAGATCTTAGAAAAACGATATTAAGAATAACAATTTTGATACAGATAATTTATTTCTATTTATACTTATCATTCTATATTTCAGCAGTTAATACATATATACAATTTTTTAAATATTTTTAATATAAGAAATAAGAAGCAAATCAAACATGAAAGATTTTAGACATCAAATACAAATTTTTAGTTTCTAATTAAATTGGAATCAACTTTATAAATAATATAAAATGTATAATAACTTGAGACTTAACCAAATATGTTTGAACTCATTTCATTTTCAGTTGAAAATTTGTCATTATTAGATAAAGTTAAGAAATTAGCACAATATAAAATATTATACAATTAATTTTAACATAATTTATATTTACATGCATACAAATGCTGAAATATTTTTTATAAAATAAGTTAATTTATTTTACGGGCATATAGTATATACTTTCAACTTGACAATTCTTTATTATTATGAACAACAAGGGATATATTACGATTATATAAGATAATATTAAATAGCAATATATTGCTGAATTTATTACATTATATAGTTCATACAAACAGAATGTTCCAACAATACTGCAGTAACATGTTTATGAAGGTTGCATCAATGTTGCTGCAAATTTCTGTGCTATGTGGATTACATTGTATACATATAATCATATAACAAGCAATGACAGTCAATGTTTATTTCAAAGTTTATCCTACAATCATTGTACTGTATAAATGAATATCGTAATGAACAATGATAAATTCATTGAAGAATTGTACTTTTCATTACCGTTTACTTTAAAGTAAATATGATAACTAATTCCTTTATAATTATTATCTTATAATACTTGTCATCTGTCATAAAACCGTGAAAGGATCAGTGTCTAATCCTATTTAACAAGCAGCTCAGCAGTGATGCGAATTCCGAACCGCTTGCACGCGATCAGCGCCACCGATCAGCGGTCTGACGCAACCGACAGCAACACAAGCATGAGCCCGTGTGACTTGGTTAATTAGATGCATGCCGACTATATCGCTCCTTTTTGCACTACGTTCTTATTGCTTGCCTTGTCGGCGCGCTAAGAACGAGAGAGAATTTTGCTGTTTCACTCAAACAAGCGTCGACCGAAATATGCTTTCTCTGCCTCTTGGCTCTCGACGTCAGGCGTGTATCAAGAGGCATGGGGACATGAGAACGTCCTAGATAACATATAAGTTATGATAAATTGTAATAGTTATACATCCCTTCCATTAATCCAGAATATTATAAATCGTGTCAAAACGCAATAGTTAACGAGAGATTAATTATTTATGATTTTCCATTCGTGTTTATATATCGCGGTCATAAATTCGATCCGTAAGAAATTGGTCGAGCGCGTAAGCTGTGAGATTGGAAATAAGTACTATAATTAGTAGTAAACATATATATCAGATCAAATATATTTTCATATAATTTTTGAAATTATTCGTATAAATTTTAAGCAATAGTTGTAGAAAATAAATCGATTCACTTTTCAATAAGCAAATAAAAAATTATTTAAAAATTACACAACATATGGGCTTTCAATTGTGCACTACAAAATTATATTGGTATCATCTTTATTTATATTATTAGTAATTTTGTTTTCGAGATTTTGTTCATTAACAGAATTTTAAAACGGAACATCATTAAACATGTTTTTTTTTTATATGAATCTTTCATCGATTAAGTCGAATACATACCATACCTATCGAATCATTATTTTTCCTACAATTTTTTATTTTAAGGTACGAATAATTGCAATTATTATACGAAAATATATTATTTGATACAATATTTGATATATTAATTATCTTATATAGATAATTAATTAAACTACTTATATCACAAAAGTACATTAAGGGGGGAAAAAAACAGGATTTTTGCGTGAGACTATCAGCGTACTGTTCGCGCATTTTATTTATTTAGCCACATCAATTAATTGAGTTTGACGTTTACTAGTGTGATATAGAATCCACACGATGAACGTTCTCGTGTTCTCAAGAATCTCGAGTGTCGATGCAACGCGCGATTTATTATCAAAATATCACTCTCTTTCTCTATTTTCCTATATTAAATATTAATCGGAATAAAGTGAGGTGTATTAGATATTATTATAGTGCATACTTCTACGAAATACGCAACATTAAAATTTGTGAATGTGAAAGTATCCATTTTTGGCCAATATATGTACATATTTTAATTTAAGATGTTATGTTAAGTATGTTATAATGAAATTAATTGTAATACTTTTAATTACATCATAATTTATAACGTAAATTATTTAAAAAATATTGTACTTTCATTTTATTTATTTGATATAACGTACATATTGTTGCTCAACGGAAACTGCGAGAAGATGTAGTTTCTTCCGTCAGGAGGAAAACGTAAAAAGTTATTATACAAAAAATAAATACAAAATTCATAAATAAATTTACAATATATTTACATTTACAATTATTGTCAAAAACTAAATGTTATAAATTAATTTTTTACATTTCCCTGATTTTATGTGTGTGCGTGTGTGCGCGCGCGCGCGCGCGCGCGCGCGTGTGTGTGTGTGTGTGATAATATTTTTAAGCTCATTGGGTTTATAAGCGTCATACCCTCGCGGACAATATTTTTAATACGCTTTTAAACGTTATATTCTTACGGATATTTAAGGAAGTTTACAAGGATTTAAATTATACATTTAATATTTTTAATCTGTTTTCGAAGGACCAGCAATATCGTTTATATTAGCAGCATATAATCCTAAAGTACTGCGTTTTGTTTTAGTAACACTATTATATAATATGTTTATTGACATACGTTTTTCTTCAATAGTCACACTTAAAGAAGTTTCTCCTCTTGCCCTTAAAGCTGATTTCACAATGTAAGTGGCATTAACGGAAGTTGGCGAAAATTTTTTGTTTTCAAATCAGTTAAGAAGGAAAACATTCTCTCCGCGTCGGCATTTTAATTTGGAAGTGATCGTACAGCATTTAGAAGTTTTGTTAAGTTTGAACATTTATTGACGTTATTTGGATGCTGAGATCGCAAAATTTGTTTTCACATATCATCGAATCTTAATTTAGCCAGACTGATTTTCTTCTGTAATGCAAAAGCTAATGGCAATGCAAACCATTCTTTCTTTAAAGATTTTTCATCGAAACCACCGATAGTTTAAGCTATGAACAAAACATTGCTGAACGATGTTTCTCTATCAGTATCTTGTAAACATACTGAAGGCCTAAAAACATTTAATTTTGATTAAAAAATATAATTTATAATTTTACAGGCAATCTTTTACGAATTTCTTCAGCAGCAGTCACGTAAAACATCAAGCAGTTGCTTTAAATTATTGTAACTACGTTTTCATGCTCTTGCATCATTAATCCCTTAAGATATTCCTGACATGCTGATCCCAAATTAATTTCATTAAGATTTCTTTGATTTTAGTACTATAGCAATGGGGGTTCGAATCCACGGATACAGTTATCTGGCTGCCACGAGGCGGCGCTGGCGTCGCGGTCGCGAAAGGAATTTATGGGGGGGGGGAGGCGCGGGAAGGCCCCGATGCTATCGGCCGCCATTGCCGCAACCGCACACGCCGCCGCCGCCGCCGCCGCGGATCCTGCATCCATCCCAAATTTCGTTGAGAGTCACCGCCACCACCCCACACCAACCCCAAAATGTGACGATTAATGTCAAAATATTTTTATTTACTTCTTCCTTCTCCTTCTCCTCCTCCTCTTCCTCTTCTTCCTTTTATTCCTCCATCTCCTCCATCGCCTCTTCGAGGACCTGGAACAGCTATTCTTTGTAAGTGGAGGGGGTCCATCATGTACTCGATGCACTCCTTGACGCTTACATTGTTAAAATTGAAGGGGAAGTCGTTGATGTATATGATCTCTTACTCGTCATCGTAATCCATCTCCTCTTCCTCCTCCTCTTCCTCTTTCTCCTCTTTTTTATCGAGAACGTCCTCATCGAAAAGAACACCCTCATCACCGAGAATCTCGACGATCCAACGATCTCTTCGACGAGGAGGACATCCTCTTCGATGCTGACGTTCTCTTCCTCTTCCTCCTTAATCTTTAGCCGATTGGCTGGAGATTCTTCGGAATTATACATTCTAAATACAATCACGTAACACTTAATCACATAATTTACTCAAAATATTCCGTCACTACAGAATATTTTTACAGGTTGAGGAAGTCACTCACATCGAATACAGTGCTTCGCGCGACGCTACTCGATAAAGACTGCCGCTGAAAAGCATTCTTCGTTGTAGCGAGTCTTGGGATTTATCTATGGCAGTCAATGTATATAAAACAATGTAAATTAAAAGTACCGCCGCGAGAAGATCGACAAAATAAGTTCGTAGAAAGTTGCCTTTGTTGTGTATAGAACATCCAGCTATCAAATATTATCGATATACACATTGAGATATTGAGCAGCGCTGCCACCGCCGCCACCGTCGCCGCAGCCGTGCGCTCTATCTCATATATTTGCCATATACTTATCATCTTTCTCTTGATACGTTATGCCATCCGTTGCGATTCGTGTTCATCTTATACTTACAGATTTTTTCTCTCGTTGCAGCTCTGTGAGTCCTTTTACTTATTCTTATACGCAAAATATATACATATATATATATATATACATATATATATATACATATTTTTTTTTATTTCTATTGTACTTATTCGATTATATTCTAATAATGCTTTTAAAGCGAGCGCAGCGATATTATCAAATCATGATACCGATAATCATGATCATGATGCTGGCACATGTAATATGATACGAAGAATGTAAGAAGAAAAAGAACGAATAGATATCGCGAAGACGAAAGGAATGAATAATTTCAAACGCTGAGACACAAGACCGTGACGAGTACAGTTTGCTGCAAGTTGCGGTAGTGGATGACGTAACGCTGCTTATAACACTGTGTACAACGTCGTTAGAAATTTATCTTCGCGCTTGTCGGGCGGTTTATCGCGCGTTGGGCAGAAAGGTAGGTCAGTGTGTTGGTCGTGTAGATGCTGCGGATACTCGAGATCGATCTCGAGAATATAACCGGTTGGTGAATCCGGAGCGATCGCGCTCACGTCGAAGTTCGCAGCGTCTTCAACCCATTGAAATTCGACGTATGGCAAAGGTTGACACATCGCCCATCCGTACAGATTATTCACATCGTAATACATCAAATACGACGACGATTTCGATGGGTTGAATAAACACATGTATTCGTTATTAGCCTGCGCGTATCTGCCGGAACATTGATTGAGATCGTCGCGTATACCGCGCTCGATGAACATAACCATATCAATGTCGGTGAGCAACTCGAATCTTGCGCGCGTATGTTTCAGCATGAAACCTGGCAATGTATAATAATGCGCGGAATCGAGACAGTAATTATTGCGACGCAACTATTGCGGAAATTTTCGAAAATGTTGGCTAATAACACAGACATCAGTTTTCAAGTACAGATCACTGTACTCGCTAAGCGTTTGGATGGAGAATCGTTGTCAGACGTTCGCGGTGTGAGCGTAATCGCTATCAGATACACCTGTCAATTAACTGAAAAATAATTCGCGAGGTGGTAAGCGCGTGTCCTGCAATTCGACGCAGTCAATGTACTCGTACGGAAAGACATCTTTTCATGTGAGAAGATCGAAATCCTCCGCGCTGAGCTTGCAAAATTCGGAACGTACAATTTTTAATTTATCTTCGTCGAGATACGACGCCAATTTATCGAGGCTTGTATTTAGAAATTTGAAAGAATCAATGAATCTTAATTTTACACAATTTTTCTGAAAATTCTTTTCATTTTTATCTTTGGTGCTATCGACATGTTTAGTGAATGAAATATATTTTTCTTTAGTTATCGGTAGTACATCTACATGTCAAGGCGGTAGTAATTTCCTTAATTATAAAATGCGCGTCGTAGCCTGATAAATTGTGAAACACGATCGGAATATATAATGAATTTTTATAATTTAAATTACAATTCGAATGCGCTGGACCGCGGTATCTATCGGTGAGATGACAATGATCGCGGACCCGCGTATCGTCCGGAGCGAACGATTTCTCGCAGATATGACAACGCGTCGCGCTACGGTACGCCTCCCATTGCTATTTAGATAACGTTTCCATGGGCATATTGGCGGATACGATAGTTTTCACGCGATGCACCAAATCGTTGAGTTTTCGTGCGAATCACGCTATACAGTCTTCATCGCGACGGAAGTGATACGACGATAACGCGTCGTCGTACGCGCATGGCACGTAGTAGCCTATGCTAAACGCTTCATGCTGTTGATACGCGTACGACGACGCGTCTTTCTTGTCTGATTCCGTCTTCCATAGGACGCACTCCACGTCGGCGTAGACGGCATTCGTTCCCGATTATTAGTTGCCGAATTCGAGCCATTCGTCCTCGCTCGGCAGTCGAATGGCAATCGTTCATCTTACCACAGTCTTCGCTGTGGATCTCCAACTTTGCGCGCGAGCTGAAGTAATGAAGGCATCTGCAAATAATAGAGAAATAATTTTTCTATTTCTTTTTACTGTTTTCAAATATTGTTTTTTTATCAACTTTTCTTATTATACTTACCGATCGCAAAAATATTTTCTGTTCTCATTTCCAGTAATTTGTGATCTTACAAGGCGGGATAGATTTTTTATCCACGCAAAGTGTCTAATGTTGTCGTCGCGTGAATCTTAGGTACAGGAGATTGACATGCTTATCCCTTTTGTCATCGTTGAGCCGTAGAGGAAGGACCTGCTTATCTTCGATGCTGTACACGTTGATCGATATGTTGCTGAGATTTTCGAATTTCGGAATGTCTTTGAACGTTATCGGAAATTCGATATCCGCGAGATTCAACACTGTCGTGTAATGCGGATAGGACGATTTTCTATCCACATGACTTTTAGCTGGATATAGAGCGGCTACCACCGACCACGCGAAACACGCATTGTCCATCGAATGCACGTTGATCACCTCTTCGTCGCTATTTCCCGTGGCACTTACGAAGTAACGTCCCACGCGCATTGGATTGTGCTTATTCACATTCACTACCAAATTGAGAATTCGCTACAATGCCCACCCGCTATCGTGTTCCTGGAACTCTTCGAGCGATACTAGGATAGGTTCAACGACGTGTCGCTCGTACCACTCGCGTATATCGATATATCTCGCTGTTCTTTGTAATTGTGCTCTTATTAGCACGTTATTAGATAGCGTAATCAACGAAACTCGCCGTTGAATGCGGTGTTCACTTTTACACTACCATATCTTTCTACAGTATTTCGCACTCGCTCGATCATTACATTGCCAGCGTCTTCTAAAAACCGTCGCGGCTCGATGTGATTAGAGTTTATCATCGCGCCTGTCAATATACGACTCTCGAACGCTGTTTCGATCTCGCGCCATCGGAGTCCATATCCAGCACCCACATGCACGAATCGTCCACGCACCGAATCCTTCAAACTCTCGAGCCTCGCGATATATGTGATCATTGACTGACTCTTGCCGATCGATAATCGTGGGCGTTTGGCATGACTCTGCTCTTCCAGAGATTCTATGAGCTCGTCGCATCGTTGTTCCCATGCGACGTACTCTTCTATGGTATTCAGCTATGGTATTCAGCTGGGTCGCTTGCTCTATAAAATCGCGCTCCATGTTATCGCTTGCGTTGTCTAATGATGCGTCTAAATCTTCTCATTTTATACTAATTACTTGGTCACGTGACATATGTATCACATTACATTGATGATGATGTCACCGCTCAAACATGTGTGACATGTACCATATCGAATGTTCGTGAAAAATCTGGTCACGTGACATGTACACTACTTAGCGACGTCGCATTTATATCAAATCGCATTGATGACGTCACCGCGAAACATGACATGTTGTGACTTGTCGCGGCATGTCCTTGAAAATTCTTTGATTATACTATCTAATAAAGCTGTCGGCGCTTGCGAAATTGCAAACGTCGCATTTTTGTTGTATTAAATTACATTGATGATGTCATCGCGAGAGGCGTCAAATAACAAATACGATGCGGCGAACACCTAACGTAAGATTAATGATAAAAATTGAAACATTGAATGTGAATTATTAGTTACACTATGGATAATAATAATAATAATAATAATAATAATAATAATAATAATAATATATATGTATACGTAGTATATGAAAAATAAACAAATATTAACTGTGTGTCGAGATACAGATTACTAAAGCCATCTATTGGAAAAATAATGGATTTATTTTTACTACACCTTATATATAGCGCATCGTTATGGCAAAATCTGGATGCTTATTTATCAGTCGCGAATACACATATATACACCACGTGGAGAAGCTGCACGAAGTAAACAAGACGACGACGAGATAGAAGGTTAGTGCAAACAATTTATTATTTCAACGTAAGCGAAGATTGAATATGGAAATTATTTTGATAATAAGCAAAAAATATCCGGTATCCGGCATTATCCGACACTTTTTTACTATCCGAATAATCGGATATCATTAGTCCGAGAATGTATCTGATTGAAATTAGATATCATTAAATTGTTAATTTTTTCTTATACAAATGTTCTAGAAACAAGTATGCACATTGCATATTCATAATGCTGTAATATCATATATATTGTAAAATTACAATTTTTTTCTTTATAGCCTTTTTTTATAGAAAACATTTTCTCCGAATCCGATCGAATATCCGGAAAATATAGGATATTCAACTCGAAGAAATTGTCTTCTCGGATATCCGATATTCAGTTTCCGCTAATTTTAAGATCCCATGCATCCCTAATAATAAGTCTGTACTGTTTAAATTTATTATAAATATTAGTATAAATAAAAATTGGTATACTATAATTAGGGTTGCTAGATGGTTGGGATTTCCTGTAAATTATCAGAAATATATAATTTTAACGAAATCTTAGGTTTCATCTCACACTTTTAACTCTTTTTTTTGCGATCGCAACCGTCGGCACTTACATTTAAGATTTATAGACAATTATTCATACTCCACTGTGTGCGTTGTGGCACCACCAAGTTTTCTTAAAACATTTTTTCAAAATAATTATAAAAAAAACTTAAAAAACCAATGTAAGTCCTATAATTTTCAACTTACATTCTATTTAAANGTCGACATGTAATATGATACGAAGAATGTAGGAAGGAAAAAAATGAATAGGTATCGCGAAGACAGAAGGAATGAATAATTTCAAACGCTGAGATACACAGTTAATATTTGTTTATTTTTCATATACTCTATATATATATATATATATATATATATATATATATATACGAGGGCAAATCATTAAGTACCCGTGTTAGTAATGAAGACTTTTCACAAAAATTTTTTTTATTTTTCAACGTAATCCCCTTTTAGGAGGATATACTTTTCCCAATGCTTCTGCCATTTTTTTAACTCCTCAGAAAAATACGATTTGTCAAACTCTATAAAATAGGCCTCTGTTTCGGCGATGACCTCCTCATTCGACGTGAATTTTTTTCCACCGAGCCATTTTTTCAAGTTTGGAAACAAGAAAAAGTCACAGGGAGCTAAATCCGGAGAGTACGATGGATGCGACAGCAATTCGTAACGCAATTCGACCATGCTTTGAAATTAATAACCGCAACCGCTTGTTGTCCACCGTGAGCAATCGCGGCACCCATCGGGCCGACAACTTTTTCATTCCCAAATTATCATGCAAAATATTGAATGTCGTTCCGTACGACACGCCTACGCTACTTCATGCACTTTCGTTCGGTGATCAGCGAGAATCATGTCGTGGACTTTTTCAACGATTTCTTCAGTAACCACGTCTGTCGGGCGGCCTGGGCGCTCCTCATCAAAAGCAGACGAACGATCACGTTTGAATTCGTTGAACCAATATCTGACGCTTGTTATAGATGGTGAAGATTTCCCATAGACGGCATCCAATTTCGTTTTTATTTCTTCGCACGTTTTTCCATCCAAAAATAAGAAACGAATCACAGATCGATATTACTCTTTTTCGGAAATTGTATCGGAAAACATCAAAAACACGCTCACTACGAATTGCTGTCAAATCAAGACTATTGCATGACTCTGAAATTTTATATGGCGTCGTTTGAAAGATGGTAATACACGATGATAATGCCAACTTGCATCAGCAACGTCGTCTGTTTTGAAACGGGTACTTATTGATTTGCCCTCATATATATATACAGGGTGGCATGAATATACGGCCCCACTCGTCCCGAGCAGGCAGAGTGGACTAAACTGAATAGAAAAGTCCTGTACCATTTTGTAATGCTCGCAATAATTAACGTTTAAAGATAGCCGAATATGCACGTCTTCCCGACCTATTATTGCCGAAAGTATGGCCCCGCGGGGCTTACCGTCGCGAGCATCTAAGCTCAAACGGTGCAGCGCGCCTGCTAAGCCATTCCCGCTCCTCGCGGCCCGCGCGCTGTGCGCTCGGTGGGTTGTACCTTCGACAACAGTAAATATCTCGTTAATTATTGCGAGCATTACCAAATGATAGAGGACTTTTCAACTCAGTTTAGTTCACTCTACCTGCTCGGGACGAGTGGGCCGTATATTCATGCCACCTTGTATATATATATATATATATATATATATATATATATNATATACATCGCGCGGGTAGGGAGGGCGAAGTCACAGATGCTGGGTTCGAGGGAGGGGGAAAAGGCGTGTCGTCAGAGTCCGTATTAGAGGGGAAGAAGGGATTTGTTCCTTCTCTCTTTCACCCATTGCGTTTCCTCTTTAAACTGTTGTCCTCTTTCTCCAATCCATTGTAAGATGCAGTTCTCTCTCTTCCACCCGTTGCAGTCCTATACTTATTACTTGCGCTCTCTTTTTCTCCCGTTACGCTCTCTTTTCTTTTCTTCTTTTGCAAACGATTTTATTAAATAGATATTTGTTTTTTTTAATGATTTTTTAATGATACGACTTAGAAACTAATTATGATAATATTTTTATGGATTTTTAATAATATAACCTAATAACACTAATTATAATAATATTCCTTTTTTATCAATGTAATACAAATGACCAAGCGCGCTTTCTTATTGACTAATTAAATGCTACTACGAATATATGAAGAAGAAGTCGCGAAGATACTAAGGATAAAATAATTTTAGAAGAAAAGAATATATACTTTAATATATTAAGTGTACAAATAAGTTTTAAAACGTTTTTTGTGTATAATTTAAACTTAGAATTCAAATATTTTCGCACTCTTTTGATATGTAGTGGCGCTTAATGTGTACTATTAAAAAACATAATTGACTTCACAAAATTGGAAACTTAATCTCAAAATTAAATGGTTTTAAAATGGCGAGCGACAAGCAATTTATTCGACACTGCATTCGATACGAATTTCATCAAGGAAAAAGCGCTGCTAAAGCATGTGAATCAATTTGTTCTGTTCTTGGAGTCAATGTTGTATCTAAAAGTACGTGTGAGTTTTGGTTTAGGCGATTTAAAGAGGATGATTTTGATGTTAGCGATAGAGAACGTAGTGGTGCTCCTCAGAAGGTTACAAACAATGAATTGCAAGCATTACTCGATCAAAACTCATGTCAAACACAAAACGAACTTGCACAGCAACTTGGAGTAACTCAACAAGATATTTTAATTCGTTTACGGCAGATGGGAAAGATTCTGAAGGAAGGAAAGTGAGTGCCGCATGCATTAAGTGAAAAAAACAAAAATGATCGTCTTGAGAAGTGTTTGAATCTGTACAATAAACAGCATAGAAAATCTTTCTTGTGAAAAATCGTGACTGGTGATGAAAAGTGGATTTTTTACGATAATCCTAAAAAGAGAAAACATTATGTGGATCCAGGACAACCCACTACATCAACGCCAAAACGCAACATCCACAGCAGCAAAGTTATGCTATGCATCTGGTGGGACATGAAGGGTGTGCTATATTATGAACTGCTCCATCCGAATGAAACGGTTAACAGTGATCGCTACAATTAACAATTGATCCGTTTAAATCAAGAAATCGAACGAAATCGTCCATTTACTGGCAAAGGAAAACGTCCTGTGAAATTGATTCATGACAACGCTAGGCCTCATGTTGATAAACCTATAAAGGAAACGTTGCTAGCTTTTGGTTGGGAAGTTCTGCCGCACCCGGCGTATAGCCCAGACATAGCCCCTTCTGATTATCATTTATTCCGGTCAATGCAAAACGCCTTGTCCGGTGTATACTTTCGAGCATTTGAAGAAGTGCGAAAATGGGTGGATAATTTTATCGCATCGAAAGACGAAATCTTCTTCGCTTCTGGAATTCGCAAGCTGCCCGAAAGATGGCTAAAAGTTATAGATAATGATGGAGATTATTTTGATAATTAAGTGTGTTTTCGTTTCTAAATAAATAAATATTAAATTTCGTTAAAAACGCTTTAAAACTTATTTGTACACCTAATACATTTATTTATCATGTAATGCAGTATGTACAATATAATCTTAGATCACATTCTATAATAGAATCTTTATCATAAATTTTGTACAAAATGTTTGTAGCATCGCTTTTATTAGTAATACACACACACAACACAATTTTGTACTAAAAATGACACAAAATATTCGAATTTCTTACTAGCATCGTGCGTATATTGACAGTTCGTATATATACAGTTCATAGAATACATGTTCAACACATTGCTCAAACTCAAATAAGAAAAGCACAGTTGTTGGTTTCATAGGTAAAAATATGTATTATTTAATGTTAACTTCACGTTATTCGTATCATATATTTTAACAAGTTCCACATTTAGAATCGGTGATGAAACTGTTGACTGTATTAATCGCTTGATATCTGCACGCCTCTCAATGAACGTCTTCCACTAGCATGGGGTATGAACATGCGGTTGCCTCGATTATCACAATTGCAATTTGCATATGAGATATAGATCCAACAACGATCTCAATGTCCAGAAATTTATACACTGTCAATGTTAATGCATATTTCATCATCAAGATACGAGGCATGTAGCGAGATTTCAAAGCTGTACTAGATGATGTTTGAGAAAATGCGCTTTGGAAAAAAAGAAAACATGTAAATAAATCTTACAAAAATACATAACATATAATACGTATAAGCAATATATTTTATAAAATTAAATGAACTTGCTGCACTCTCTTGCAAGCCTCATCCTGAATTGGAACGTAATAGTTCATGGCTTGAGATATTTTATTTTCTCGGAAAACTTATAATTAGCAACAGCTGTCTGAACTCTGTTGAAGCTTTCTGAACGACTGCGATAATGTTACCCGGAGCTCTTCTTTTAAACAGCGTTCCTTTCCACATTTTTTTTACACACCCTAAAACGGAGGTGATTTTTTTATATACATTATACTTTGAAGAACAGTTGCGACGTGGTCGAAGGATACCAAATTGACACACATCATAAGAATGCACTCTAACGATATCGAATCTCTTTTATCTAAGGGATCGGCGTCAACGACAATAGTTTGTTTGCTCCTATTTTCTTTTCAAAAATGAATTTCGGGAAAAGAAATTAAAACATATTTAAAAAGAAATCTTACAATATATTTTATGTTTTAAACTTGATACATTTCTTTCAGGCATTGCGACCACCAGTATACTTTAAACACATTTTATAACGCACAATTCTTAATATGTTTTCCATATCGTACAGTATTAGTAATATTCAGATTACGTAAAGAATCTGTATCTTCGTAATCAGAATCCAGGATCTCAACGGTCACATCGTCGCTACTGAATATATCAGCCAGCAATTCGCGTTTTTTAAATTCTTTAACATATACGAGAGCCTTATTGTTATCATTCTCTTCCACACCAATTAGAGCCATTGTAATCAGGCGTTTCACCATGCAGTACGAAATCATCTTCCCATTGCAATCCATGGTGACAAACACTCAGCCAGGAAGCGTAGTCCTTTTCGGATTTTGTTAAGAAATTCCGTGGCATGGGACATGTAAAAATGTTATGAGAGAATGGTTCCGTTTCTCAACACCTCCTTCACTTCCTTCACAATAAATTTCCTTCCAACGATAAGTCCTTGTACAAACAACTTACAATATTGTTACATTAAAGATTTTTTAAATTAATGCTTTATAAATATGTAAGCTACGATGTAATTTTTTATTATTGAATGCAAAAATGGTTATAACATTTCTCAACACGATTTGAGTTTCTTTCACTTAATCCAAAGAATTTGTTACGTCTATATTTTAACACTAATAAATTTCACATTAAATATATTACAGATATAATGCAAATCGTAATAAAAAAAAAGAAAATGTAATTCTAAATGTATGAGTAAGTATAAAATACTAAAACGAATAATATGTTTCAATGTTTCCGTGCAAACGTTCGCTATCGAAATCTAAGTTACCTTAAAGAATTCATTACTCGTGTAAATTTAATGTTAATGGACATTAGAGCCGTCTGCTGTATCCGTGAGTAGAATCCTTATAGTTATCGTATTTATTATTATATAAATAACTACCTCAAGTATCTCTTGTATAGTGCATTTTAGAGAAAAATGTTTTAGACATAAATTTTGTAAGTTCAACGGGGATATAAATAGGTGCCATTGGAGGTTGTTCCTTCTATTTTCATTTTTATTTGAAAAAAAAATTTTATGTAATGTTTTGAAAAACTTTCGAGATAAACTACGGGAATATGAATAAAAAATGGAAGAGTTTCATTTACCATAAAATAATGAAACGACTTTGCCTTGATCTTAACAACATCAACCTGAGATGAAACCAATAGTACCTCTTTATGTCTTTCCCTTGAAATTATTAAAGTTTTGTCTGAAACATTTTGTCTTAAAATGTACTGTTCAAGTCATATTTGACGTAATCATTACAAATGAGACACCTTGAATTACATATTATTTTTCGGAATGATAAAATCCCTACCGCAAATTTATTATCGCATGTAGATTGGCATAAATATGAAGCATATTAAAATTCGATATCAATCTACAGTATCAATCTAAATAAAGTATTAGGGTACGTTTCGAATTATGCATAAAGCGCATGATGCATCATTTGTTCTTTTTATCAATTAATAAAGAAGGATACAACAATACATCATATGCTTCATGCGTATAATATTTATCTGTTTTGTTAGGAAAAAAAAGACTGCAACGAATATCGCTGCCACAGGTGCAATTGCAATCTCAACAAATCCAGCAATTGCAGCATTATCTGCAAGAACAGCAGC
Source organism: Acromyrmex charruanus (assembly GCA_017607545.1). Taxonomy (NCBI): domain Eukaryota; kingdom Metazoa; phylum Arthropoda; class Insecta; order Hymenoptera; family Formicidae; genus Acromyrmex; species Acromyrmex charruanus. The sequence continues at coordinate 104,549 of JAANIC010003466.1, read as the reverse complement.
TGCAGCAACCGCAGTAGCAGCAGCAGCAGCAACAGAAGCTGCAGTAGCAACAGGAGCTGCAGCAGCAGCAGTAGAAGCTGCAGCAGCAGCAGCAGATGTGGGAGCAGCCAAGAATAAGTATTATTTCTTATATGTACATTATACAGGATGAGTGTAAGATATTTTATACCTTAGTGTGGCACACAATTGCACATTAAATATAAAATACCTTATAAACTATTTTAATTTGTCAACATATCTTAATACTTTAATGCACAAATTAATGAAATGAATCAATTGATATAAAGAAAAGACAATGTTATTTTTAAAAAAATACATAGTTGCATGTTGTAAAACGCATAACTTTTTAAGTTATAAGCAAGGTATAAGTTTTCTTTATTAAAGACCCAAGCAAAAAGATGACTGTAACTGAATCGTGAAACTTATGTTATTAGAATTATTAGGATTATTAGAAGAATCATACTATGTAAAAAGAATCATAATTTCATTTTAAAAAATAGAGGTTTCAAATCTTTTTTAGTGCCTCCATCTAGAAACTCCATCTGAAATATTATTTCGTATTTTATATATTTTTAAAGATATTTATTTGAGCTAATAAAAATGAAAAACACTGTATATAATATGTATAATATATACAGAGTGTTCAAAATTTTTTTACATACTTATGGGCAGATAAATCAGACTAAACTGAGTCACCAAGTCGCCTACCACTTTTCGTAATAATTAACAAGATATTAATTTCTAAAGATAGTCTAATAAAGGGGTATATTGACTCATAAATCAACTTGTAGATATCTTTCAGAGTTTTTTTACGAAATAACTTAAAAATGTTCTTAAAGAATTCCAAAAGATATCTTAAAGTTGTTTCATGCGTCGATTTTAGAGAGTTTATTCATTAGATAATTAAAAAAAATTGCAAAAATTACAAAATAGTAGAAAACTTTCCGATTCAGTTTAGTCCGCTTCTCCTGCTTATAAGCGATGTATCAAAAAATTTGGAACATCAAGTATATATAAAATATATATAAATATTTTAAAAATTATCTATAAATTTAATTTTTAGTTCGAAGCAGACGAGGACATGGCCACTCTCGTGCATCATGCTATGCACAAAGGGGAATAGTGTCTTATTGAAGAGGAGCTGTAAAAGAAAGTAGGGGTGGTCGCGGAGAAGATCGCGGAAGAAGTCGTGGAGGAGACCTTGGAAGAGACCGCGGCGAAGAAGATAGTGTTCGGGACATCACTGCCACTACTGGTAGCAATGGTGGCCCCGGCAATATAACGCAATACTATCATCAATATTATTATTGTATAATAAAAAATAAAGTTTATTAAAATTAAAAAATCAGTTTATTAATAAACATCGAGCGCGTATACATTTGATTGTGTGCGTGCGTGTGTGCGTGCGTGCGTGCGTGTGTGCGTGTGTGTGTGTGTGTAGTAGAAAATTTATTGATTGGAAAATGTAAAAAAATTGTTAACATTTCCCAATCAATATTGCAATAAAATTAAATTTAACAATTAAAAATTAAATTTAACAATTAAAAAGTAATACCATTTTGAGAGTCTAAAATCATAAGCAATTTTGGGAATATTTTTTACGATACAATGGAAGAAGTAATGAAGTTTGTTTTAAGATTTGTACAGCTCAATCCTTTAGGAACAATATTGTATATTACCTTCTTTTTTTTTTTACAAAATTGTGGAGTCGTTTTACTGACTGTCTTTTATCAAATCGGCGTTACGAAGATTTGCCATTTGGTTTGACTGTGGAAGCAAAAACGAAATATTTTTTTTCACATAATATTTACTAAAGAAGTACATACGAATACTTCGAGATATAAAGATTATGCGTTTCGCGGGTTTCCTTCAGATCCATTCTTGGAATGCCAACATTTCGTGAACCTTGCACTGATGAAGTGGACTGCAAGGTTCATGAAACGTTGGCATTCCAAGAATGGATCTGGACACAGAAGATATCCACGAAACGCATAATCTTTATATATAGAACCCGTGGAAGCCTAAAAAAAAAAATACTTCGAGATATTCATTTTTATATGAAAATGAAGAATGTTTGAAAAAAAGTTTCATTTTTAGTCACTTTTTTTTCAAATATTCGTCATTTTCATAAAAATCAATATTTGGAAGTATCCGTTAGCATTCCTTTAGTAAATATGTAGAAAAAAGAATATTTCGTTTCTTGTACCTATTCCAACCGAGTGATCCACGCAATGTCGATTTGACAATAAGGCAATTAGTAAAACGGCACCAGTGTTACACTTGTGTTAAAAAAAAAATAATAATAAATATAAGATTTTTATCCCCAAAGAATTATACTGCAAATGCTTTAAAAGAAACTTTGTTTTATTTTCATTATTTTCTCCATCAAAAAAAGATAAATATTTCCCAAAGTAATTTATAATTTTAGATTAAAGATGGTAACCCTTTCATTGATAAATTTAATTTCATTATAACATACTTAACATAACATCTTAAATTAAAGATGTACATATTGGCCAAGAGTGGATACTTTCACACTCACAAATTTTAATGTTGCGTATTTCGTAGAAGTATGTACTATAATAATATCTAATATACTTCACTTTATTCCGATTAATATTTAAAATATATAGGAAAGTAGAGAAAGAGAGTGATATTTTGATAATAATATCGCGCATTGCATCGACAACCCGAGATTCTTGAGAATACGAGAACACGAGAGCGTTCATCGTGTGGATTCTATATCGCAAGAATGCCAATTCGAGGACGGTTTACTATATCGCGACTAACGCCATCAGTCGGCGGCCTAGCGCGATCGCTAGTCACACACACAAGCATGAGCCATGTGCGCTTTCGCACTTGGGTCAGCTTCGGCCGCTTCGGCGGGCGTTCGGACGTGCTAAGAGCGAACGAGACAGAGTTTCACTGGAGCGTGAAGCGACTAAAAATGTTCTGCGACTAAATTTTTTCGAACGTGTGTCGAGAGGCAAGAGGACATTATAGATAACACATAATTGTTAATAAATTGTAGTTACAGTAAACCCTTCCCATTAATTCACAGTAGCATAAATCATGTCAAAACGTAATACTTAACGAAGTATTAATTATTTAAAATTAATTTATCATGGAAGTTATATACTATGTTTATAAGTGAGAAACGTAACTAATTGACGCGATCAAGCTTTTTCCTTTTTTTCGTAGCTTTTTTTGAAATAAGTAATAGTAGATGTAAACATATTGGGCCAAATATATTTTCAGGTAATTATTGAAACTATTCGTGTGTGTACTTGTAGGAAGAATTCGTTTTTCAATAGACAATGAATTATTTTAAAATTGCACATATAAAAGCTTTTATTTGTACATTTCAAACTTATATTGACATCATCTTTATAATTATGTAAATAATTTCACTTTTGATATTGATAATTTCAATTTTATTCATTACCAGAATTTTATAAATTCGGATGATAATTTATAAAAATTTAAAATAAAGTATCAATCAATACTAAGTGCATTTCATAAGCGTAACATCATTACAAAACATGATTTCTTTTTGAATTCTTTTAAAGGGAAACAAATTTAATTTACATTTAAAAATCTTTGATTAATTCAGTTTGACGCATATCATGCATGTCGTGAATCATTATTCTTCCTACAGTTGTCAGTTTAAAAGTATACATGAATAATTGCAAAAATTATATAAAAACGTATTGTTTAACCTTATACGTTTACTGATAATTAATTTAACTACTTATATCGGAAATATGTACTAAAAAACAAAGAAAAGCAGGATTCGCGCATGGAACTCCAACTCAGTGTACTCTATTTGCCCATAATTAATTGCGTTTTACGAATACGATATATAATCCATACGGAAAATTGTAACGATGTCTCGTAAACTATCACTGTGACTTCTGTTACCTGTGTGAGTTAATGAAAGTTTAATGTGTGTATAAGAGGTATATTCTTAATATGTTCAAGATTTTTAAATAAAAGATTAAAATTTGTGTATATATGTATGTACAGCAATCCACTCTTGGCCAATATATACGCTTTAAAATAGTTAAAAAATGTCGCTTCAAAAATTACCCTTGCACTTTAAATAATATGTAAATATTTACTATTAAATTATGCTATACAATTTTTCATCTTTTTACTTTCTATTCATGTATGTATACGTACATATTGTTGCTCGACGGAAACCGCGAGAAGATGGTGATCTATTCCATTAGGAGGGAAATGTAAAAAATTACATTTAATTTATTAATGTAATTATTTATATAAAATATTTATATTACAAATATAAGCAAACACAAAAATTATAAATTATTGTAATTTAAAAAATAATTGTTTAAAACTCATAAAATGTAATTTTTTACATTTCCCTGTGTATGCGTTTAGGAAGGAAAATAGGAAGAATCTCAAGCGCACAAATTAAACAAAATAAATAAATATTATACTTATTTACAATATTGTTTACATGCTTTTAAGCGTGATGTCTTCGCGGATAATATTTTTTACACGCTTTTGAGCGTAATAGTTTTAGTGTAACCACAATAAATGCAATAAGTCTTAAGCATTAAGAAATTGATCAGTTACAAGCGAATATGAGCAGAATGATTGATTATAATTCATTAATTTCTTAAGATTTAAGGCTTAAAGACTTATTATGTCTATTGCGTTTAGAGCAATTTACGAGCAATATTTTTATAATCTAATATCGAACATCTTTTTAATCTGCTCATGAGGGTTCAGCAATATCATTAACATCTGCAGCATATAGTCTTAAAGTACTTTTGTCTTTTTTAGCAACACTAGCATATAAGTTCTCCGTTGACATAAACGACAAATGCTTTTCGTCAATCACCATACTTAGGCATGTTTCTCCTCTCGCATTCAAAGCTGACTTAAAAACGCAAGTAGTTAATTTATTGTTTTTTGTTTTTATATCACTTAAAAGGGAAAACATTTTTTTTGAATCAGCATTTGAATTTAGAAGTGATCGTACAGCATTTAGAAGATTTGTTAAATTTGGATATTTAGTAATATTATTTGGGCGTAAAATTTTTTCCACATATCATCAAAATTTAATATATTGTAGAAAAACTTTGTTTCTCTTCTTCTGTAAAATCTAATGGCAATTCAGTCCATTCTTTCTTTAAAGCTTCTTCACCAAAACCATCAATAGTTGTAGCTATGAAAGCAACATCATTGAAAGATTTTTCTCTATCAATATCGCATAAAGTTTCAAAATATTGGAAAAACTTTTAATTTTGATGAAAATATATTATTCACAGGTAACCTTTTTCGAATTTCGTCTGTAGCAGTCACATAAAGCATCAAGCAGTTTTGTCGAACAGTTAACAACGTTTTCGTGCCCTTGCGTCTTTAATTCATTAAGGTATTCTTCGTACTCATATCATAAATTAATTTCATCAAAACTTTTTTTCTTTTAGAGAGAATGTTATGTTTATTGAGAAAGGTTTTAAATGCTCAGCTTTCAAAAAATTTTGGCAGATGTTACAAAGAAATTGTAAACATTTTGAATGCAATACATGAATTCGCGTTTGTGATGCTTGAAAATATGCATTAAATTGATTAAAGAAATTTAAAACATATTCTAGAAAGAGGAAATAAGCTTTTGTCTCTACTTATCATTCATTATAGCCAATAGATTTTCCGCTGCCTTTGTTTTTTCGCTTACAACTACTTCGTGAAGAAAATGTTTTATCGTATCCCAATATTTCTTATTAAAGTCTTTCAACACATGAGTGATGAGAAAGCCAACGTGATCAGATAATTTGAATAATTTAAAAGTTTTTCCTTCGAAACATTCACAAATTCACTAAAAACTGCTAAACGTTTTGGACTGCTGTATATGTAACTATCATTTTAGTGAATTGATCGCAAACTTCGAATATTTTATCATTTGCAGCATGCACTGCTAAAGCAGCGGAATGGCAAGGACATGGAAATACTAATAAACGTGGACATTCTTTTTCCAGTTTTTTTGGAATGATACATGTTTCCCTATCATGACAGATGCATTGTCGCATGACAGGGAAATAAATTCGAAAATGGTACCTACAATTTGTACATTTCTTTTTTAAATGCATTAAACAATTTTTCTGCGCTGGAATCTTTAGCATCGATATTAATTAATACATCTAACTGCGTACGAATATCTAATGTCCCAGGATCAGGGTATCGAGCTTGAAAAGTCATCCACTTTTCGTTACAAATATCAGATGTTTCATCCATAGATATTGAAAATTTTGTGTTCTGAATATTGTCTACGATACATTCCGTTCCAACTTTGGATAAAACGTTTGTAATAACATTTTTATATTTTGTGACATTTTTGTAACATACTTCGTAACACATGAGGATCTTTTCCCACGTGTTGAAAAAAGCTCAGAATCTTGTTTGCATTTTAATGAGGAATATTTATTTCAGCAATTAATGCGGCATATCTGATCTCCACTTTTTTTGTACGCTCATCAAATGGTAAAAATGAGTCATTACTTTCCGTATTCCAGTCTTCATTAGATTGTCTTATTCACTACTTTCACATTTATTTATATGTGTTTTTGTTTTGACGTGACGATAGATTTGCAATAATCCACAAGCAAAAGACTTATCGCAAATTATACAATAACATAAACTATCATCATCTGACACTTCGCGTAACCAATGTTTAAATTCCTCAATATATAACCATTTTAATTGAAATACTGACTTAGATTTTTTTACTAAATTATCGTCATTATTATTACATGATTTTTTAATATTATTTTTATGATATGTAGAGTTCTCATGTTTCGAAATATTTCTCGATTGACACGAAAATGTTATATTGCATACATTGCAATAATAAAGATTATTATGGGTTGACACTCTATGTATCCAAGATTTGTATCGATCATCAGTAAGCCAAACTTCTACAAAGTTTCGCTTACATTTCTTAGATGATTCATCACTCATTATACATTTTATCAATTAACAATAAATAGAAAATTACGAGTGTGTGTGTGTATGTTAAAATTGCACTTACTATGTATTAATGTACGCTGGGAATTTGTAAACTCGAGATCAACACAGGAATGGATCACAAGAACGAGTGTGCAGTATAAATAGTGTAGCGCAGCGTTATCGAAAAAACAAACGTCGATGATCATTTCAATACATGCGGACAGATGGAGGCGCACGCATTCTAAGAAGAAAAACACGCATAAGCGATAAGAGGAATGCGCGCTCTTTTCCAAGTATGTCAGTATGCGTGTGTCAGTCAACTGTCCTCAATCCTGCAGAAAGCTTTCGCTAAAGAGCAATATTTGCAACGAGCAATATTTGCAACGACAACAAAATGATAGATTTGTTATAAACAATTTCTTGTTATTTAACTAGCAGAGATTGAATACAGAAATAATTTTAATACGCTAATTAATGTTTTGGTGCCACTCTTAGTGACATACTGTAGGTTTCTGTTATTTTGCTGTGCACTGTAATTTTTATATTAATATAAAGATTCATACATTTGCTTGTTACCATTATATTTCTCAATATCTGGCGTTTTTATTGAAGAAAAATTTGTTATAAGGTATTCATCTTTATGTGATGTTTTTCACAATACGCAATATGATTAATATAACGTCGCAAAACGAAGAATGGTACCGAATGATTAACATTTTTTACTGATATTATTTCAATAGTGAATTTATACCGGTATTGTTTATTTCTATATCGGTATTAATAAAAATATTGATATAATATATCTATATTAAACCAATCATGGTGCAAGATTCAGATCTCTACTTTCGTAATATCATTACGCGTGATTGTCCAGTAGGGTGAGCCGAATTTTCGAAATTCGAAATAGTGCAGAAAAGTTGTCCATTGGGAAGACAAATCGATGCCAAAAAAAATTTTGAAATCGGTTAATATTTGACCCTCGTACATCAGGGTCAAAGTTTTGAATTTTTGACCAATTTTTGCAATTTTCGTATGTTTTCTTAAAGTTGTTTATATTTCACTGTTTGATCAGAAAATAATATTTGCGCACATAAATACATATAATAATGTTTGCATTAATATATTTGTACAATATACATATATAATATATATATATATATATACATATATATATATATACACAGTGCGACAAATATGTTCCCGGACAGGGCCTGAAAATCATAATTGAAACAACAATATGCATATTTTTTGGTTTTATTATTCAAAATATTCTCCTCTGGCTTCAATACACTTGTTACAGCGATTCAATAGTGATTCAAATGCATGTTCTAGCTCAGTTTGCGGAATTGCCTCTAGTGCCTGTGTAGAAGCTGATTGGATGGTCGGAATGTCATCAAAAAAGCGTCCTTTCAATTTCAATTTCAATTTTGGGAATAATGAGAAGTCGCAGGGGGCCAAATCAGGTGAATACGGTGGATGGTTTAACACAGAGACACGATTTCGAGCCAAACATTGACGGACAATCAATGAAGTGTGACTCGGTGCATTATCATGCAACAAAGACCAATCTTCTGGATCACGATATTCGGGGCGAATACGATGAATTCTGCCCATCAATCGCTTTAAAACTTCGAGATAATATGCACCAGTAATTGTTTGGCCAGTTGGAACAAACTCTTTGTGGATAATACCTTTGCTATCAAAGAATGTGATGAGCATTGTCTTGATTTTTGATGGAACTTTTCGTACTTTTTTTGCTTGTGGTGAATTTTTTGACTTCCATTCCGCACTTTGACGCTTAGTTTCTGGATCATATTGAAAGCACCATGTTTCATCACCCGTAACAATTGATTTTAGGAAGTTTGGATTATTTTCTGCGGCTGCAACGATGTCTCTGGAATAATTGATTCTCGCTGATTTTTGATCGCTTCTTAATGTGTGTGGAACAAACTTCGCACAAACCTTCGTTTTACCCAAATCTTCATGTAATATGGTTCGAATCGTTTCTCTACTGATATTTAAAGCCTCCTCCATCATTTTTAGTGATGCATTACGATCGTTTGCAACAAAATCACGTACTTTTTCGATCATTTCGGGTGTTCGAACCAAAATTGGCCGTCCTGATTTTTTGTCATCTTCAAGGATCTCTCTGCCTTCCAAAAAACGCTTATGCCACTCAAAAACAGATGTACGACCTAGACATTGACTGCCGTAAACTTGTTACATCGATCGGAATGTTTCTGATGCACTTTTACCAAGTTTTGCGTTAAATTTAATCACTGCTCTTTGTTCTATATTAAAATTTCTACCTCGACCAAAATCTTGTTTAACATGAACTGTCATATCTTCGTTATATGTCAACCAAAATGAATGAAACTTTGACAGATGATAGCAAAATGTTCAACCTTTAAAATGCATGTTTGAACGCACAGATGTCGCCTGGTTGCTGAGATGTGGGTTTAAGTGACTCAATTGATAAGTCAGTTGCTCTAGACAAGCCCACGCTTGTCGTGTGATGTGATATAAGTAATAATGATCGAGACTTTTCTTGTAATTGATAATAAATATTTTTATTACACGAGCACAAATTAACACGACCGTACAGGATGAATGTCTTAATCGATCTGTTGTTATAATTTTTGTTTTATTATTTTTACGCTGCTAGGCAACTCGTTACCTACGAAATCCTTAAGCTTTCTACACTCGCTGAACTAGTGAGGTATTAAGAATCCCCCACAGAGATGTGGTTCGTGTCCGGGAACATTTGTCGCACTGTGTATATATATATAATATACATAATATCATTATATATACACGCAATATACAATTCCTTATGCATGCAACTCTTAGCTCGATTTAAACATCTAACGCGATTCAGAATTCACCTCGGGAAGGTGGCTGTACATCGAATTCCACCCTTGCCCTTCCCAACCAACCAACCAAATAGGGCCTACTTAATACTTATTATTTAATATTAGTATCAGCATACTGAATACCTTTATTTTACTCTTTCACGGTGAATTGTGCCTTGTTTGTGAAGGTAGGCATAATTTCCCTGGACAACAATATGGTCCGGATAAAACCATCTCTGTTTTTGAACCCAATAATTTTTCCTGCTGCCTCAGGCTGCCTTACTAACTTAATACAGCGCTCAACTGATTGAATATGGCAGGGAAAATCCCTGATATCTCAATGTGGGATAGATTCAGATTCCCTTACTGAGGTGATGTGTTCAGTTGAAATATGATGCAAAAGAGGTGGCGAGGAGAGTTTGGTGGAGCTCCAGTCAATAATTTCTGAATAATTTGTTGCAGTAAAATTGATTTTTGGAGTGAAAAAATTACGAACTGGCTTTCTTCGATTCATAGATGATTTTTTTGCCTCAATAATTATTTCTAGGCCAAGTTCTCTGATACTTCTCCTTTCGTCCATTATCATTGTCGAGAGCAAGTTTTCAGGATGAGCAAAGAACACGTTGCGTTCGATGACAGGATCTATAATTTGGAAGAGGATTTCAGGTAAGTATCTTGATGTTTCAATAGCCCTGAACACATGTTGCCTATCTATGAAAAACCTATTCTTCTTTATAGCAAACCATACAGGTATATAGCACGCAAGTATGAACTTCACTATCTGTATCAGTTCATTGGATAGATTGATCGTTGATATATAACCTTAGATTTCGATTTGCAGCTGTCAGCCACTGAGAATGACTCAGTGACCCAGGATCTGAGACAGCTCTGGAGGAGAGAATCCTGACTTAATTGCTGAAGCAATATTCAAAAGATATTTTTGATCCTTACTGAGTTGTTTGAGAACTCCCTCATCAAGAGATGGAATGTCACAACCAATGCTCTCAATGACAAATAAGTTTTCATAGCCCAATAGATGCTAAATTATACAGAGCCACGATTTTTTGTGCAACTGACTTAGCTACTTTAACAAAACAGACTGTGTTATAGTTGGCTTCTAAAGCCAGCTTAAATTTTTCTTCGAAACAGCAAAACTTCCTCATATGTAGGAAGTTGAGAAGTTGGTAAATCCTTTGGATTGCCAAAAATCGGACAGAAAAATGTTTTTCTGCTTATGTGTTTTTTTTTGAGCTTCCATCTTATATTGATGGAAGAGCCTTAAAACAAAATTAAGGAATAAGTCAATACAACGTGATAAGATAAAAGACAACATTTTAAATACAGACAATGTCAAAAAGGACACAAGTAATCGAGTAACAATCTCTAGATTTCTAATGAAAAACTCAAGACTCGCGGCTGATGCTGCACGCTGAAATAAACAAAACGCTTCTGAAACTATTCGATAAAATAAAATAAAGTTCTCTTGATGTCGCTCGCTTAAACAAATGAAGCATTCTAGAGACAGACGCCGCTCGCTCAAAAATATGAAGCGCTCTTGTCGCAACCGCTGCTTCGCCAATGCTAGCGAGACATAGCGGTACGATGGACGGAGGGAAAGGAGTCTACTAAGGAGGATAAGAGGTTATCTACTTGCTTGAGGGTTTTAAACTAAATTCACGTATTTATATGCTCAAATATTATTTTCTGATGTCGAACATTGAAATATAAACGACTTTAAGAAAATATACGAAAATTGCAAAAATTGATCAAAAATTCAAAACTTTGACCTCGATGCGCGAGGGTCAAATATTAACTAATTTCAAAATTTTTTTTGGCATTAATTTGTCTTCCCAAGGGGCAACTTTTCTACACTATTACATTTCGAGTTTCAAAAATTAGAGTTTTTCGGTCCACCCTATTGTCCAGTATGATAATATAATTTATGCGATAATATACTGCATTATTATTAGTATTATATAAAGATATGTATCTTGGTCACTGAATATATTCATAATTTTCAATACGTTCGATTGGTAAAAATTCTTTACTCTGAACCTATAAACTTTTTAAAAGAATTATGTTTGAGATAACATTAAAAGAAGAATAGTATTAATTTAAAATAGGATTTATTTTGACTCTCTCGAGTTATTTTGACTTTCTTACATAATTTGTAAGTGTTCTCAATTTTACCTCGTAATTGTTACCCAGACAGCAGAAACTATTTATGATAAATGTTATGTAAATAGTTTATACATATTTTATATATAAAGTTTTGTAGAAATATTATTGAAATATAGACTAAATATTTTATATAATATTTATGATAAATATAAATAATTATTTCTATTAAATATTTTTAACTTGGATTATAATGTTATTTACACATCGTTTATTATCTGGAGACACGGTAGTGTTTCAGCATTAACAATAAGACAAGCGAAGCGTCATGGTAATATTTACAATAAATATTTTTTAGCATTTATAATAAATATTTATGATCCATGCAATTTAAGACTACAAAAATATTTACAAAATATTTAAAATAAGTCTTATAAATATCTATAAACATTTTTTAAATTCTTTCTGAAATATTACAATATATTGTGTGCTGTCTGGATATTCTCATTAGTGTTTGATTGTAAATACTAAATTGTAATTTGTATTTGATGTTTATTAGTTTATTGGCAATATTCAGGCATTATTTTAGGACATCCTTTTATTGATTTTGATGAACATTATTATGGATAAAACACACTGTCTTGTAAAATAAAATATTAATTAAATAAAAGCATATGGCTCAAGTAATATAGTTAAATAAAAGTATGTTGAGAAGAGCTACGAGCCAAAATAAAAAGTTTAATATATGAATTAAAGCAAAGATACAAATAAGTAAACTACATTAAAATGAACATTGAAACTTAGAGAATCTTTTCAAATTTGCTTGCTTTAACTCATATATTAAATTTTGTATTTTGGCTCGTAACCCTTCTCAACATACTTTTATTAATTTTATTACTTGAGCCATATTATATTATAAATATTAATATAATTCTTAATTATTGTGTAATATGTATTTATTACTATTAATGGTAGAACCACAAAAGCTGTAGAGAGTACCAGTGCCACAGCAGTTGCAGCAAATGCAGCAACAATTGAATATTTTGCAGCAGCAAATTAATTTGCTGCTGCAAAATAATCAGCAGCAAAGACAGCAAGAGCAATAACAGCAGCAACAGCAACAGCAGCAGCAGCAAGTGCAGCAGCAGCAAATGCAACAGCACCAANTATATATATATATATATATATATATATATATATATAAATTATATATACATAAATTTTATATACACATATATATATATAAAATTTGCATATATTAGATTATAGTTTTAAAGGAAAAAAACTCAATATTTCCAATTTTTCCGTGAATTTTTTTCCCAAGGGTAGAAAAATTCATTTTGGAAAAATTCACGCGTGCTCGTAAAACCTGCCACGTTTGCTTTTCGGTTCTTTCCGTAAAGAAAATAATTGCATATATGATACACAGCAGGATAAGTTAACAGAAATTTTCAAATTGTACAAAAGATTGAGGTCGCATAATATATTCAATAAAACATACATTATTGCACTATTAATGTAAGTATTAAAAATATACAATCCAAACATCATGTTTATACGATAATAGTATGTTTAGAAAATAATTTGGATTTAAACTGAATTCGTAACAAAATATTTAAAAAAAAAACTATAAAGAGACACTTCAGGAGTTTATTAGACCGGAGTGTGACAAACCAGAGTTAAAAATCTGTCTACTTAAACTATGCCATGTATTAAAGGAAGATTAGATTAAGTTTTACTATAAAAATAGAAGGATAACTAAAAATTTTAATAAAAATAATGCTACATAACTTCATAGATCGCATTAATTTTATAAAAGAATTTAAAAATTATTTATTATGCCTTTTACATAGCAAAAACAGCAATTTTTCCAAAAGAACCAATTTTTTGGAAAAAAACCGAATGGTTTGGAAGAAACCTTTCCGGTTTTTTTCCAGCAATTTGAAGAAAGCGGTTTTCTTAAAATTATATTAGATGTATATATATATATATATATATAATATATATGTGTATATACATATATTATTTGTTGAAAATTTTATTTTCAGTTTCTATAAGGAGTGAGACGTGTTCGGTACAGATAATACGTCCAACGGAAGGCCTCATGAGATATTCTTACCTAGCTCCATCCTGAGACAAACCGAGATATAAGAAGCCGACAAGAAATTATGAGGGGCCGTGCTATCGAAAAGAGAGGAGCAGAGGAGCAGAAAGCCTTCCCGCTTTAACAAACTTTTAAGGATATATTGTATCAATTTTAAAATCATTGAAAAACCATGAAAAATTAAAGATTGCACATTACATTTGCAAATAATGGAAAAAATTTAGCGATGATTTTCTACGAGGCTAAAAAATTAATTCAATAAGAAGTAGATATGTGCTCTAATGAAAATATTAAGAAATAGTAAAAAAAATATGAATTTTTAAGTATTTTAAATATATATTGAAGATGATTAATAATATAACATAAAGTTTCATTGTGATGCAGAGATTAGGTGCTCATTAAATAAATAAAATTGCTTTATTTATTTATTTATGTATTTATTTACATTATAACAGAAGATGATTGCAATAAAAATAAAAACGATTACAATGTGAACTTGATATAAATCATTTGAAACATTTAAATACTTATACAAAAAATTGAGATTTCTCTTAATATTATAAAAAAACAATTTAATTTTTAACAACAAATAGATAATATAAACTATAAAAATATGTTGTTAAATAAAAATATAATTTTATTCACACAATTTTCACATGTATATAGTTCATTTGAAGTGTAAATATTAAAGTCATTTACAAATTAACTTTGCAGGAATATGTCCGAAATCAGGGAAAGAGAAGAGGAAAATGCGGAGGCCGGAGAGAAGAGCGGTATGTAATTCATAATTTTTACAATTATTATTATTATGATTAAGAAATATACGTTTAAAAAATATAATGCATATTAACTTCATAATCCCTTTTGTTCATTCAGCATTACTTTTAGTCTATAAGGATAAAATATGAGAAAATACACAATACAAATTCTTGCATAAAATTACTTTTTGACATGTTTTATGCTTTGTGGATTAATGGGAAGGGTTTACTGTAACAACAATTTATTAAAAATTATATGTTATCTATAATATCCTCTTGCCTCTCGACACATGCTCGAGCGGCCGGGAAAACATTTTCAGTCACTTCACGCTCCAGTGAAACGCTGTCTCGTTCGTTAATACGTTCGAACGTCCGCCGAAGCTGGCCAAAGCGCGAAAGTGCCGAATCGCACATGGACATAGGTTCATGCTTGTGTGTGTGACTAACGGTCGCTCTAGGCCGCCGACTAATGGTGTGAATCACGATGTTGTTGTAGGGAACTACGTTCTCAATGCCTCATTAGCGCAGTGAGCGGAGGAAGTCTAGGGACTTTGTAGGTTGCGAGTTGCCTACAAGCAGTGTCAGAGAAAAATAAGAAGAAGATAGATTATGGCGCTCGTCCTGTACGGTCGTATTCATACGTGTTCCTGGAATAAATTCATTGTTACTTGTCTTGTCTTAAAAATCAGACTCGTCAATTGAGTCACATATTCTCTTGTTGTGGCGTTGCAAGCATTAGTTGCGGCGCTTGAGTTAATTCTTTTTCTCGGCTTTCCTTTCTTTCACTCTCTCTGGTATCATGGCGTTCCGCGTGCGGACCTTTGTAAGCCTCAGCGATAGATTATAAGTTAATGCTCGGTAAGATTAATAATCACCCTATGTTCACTGCGAGATCAACATCAGTTACTGCTCATATCATTAGGTAATTGCTAGCGTGGTCAGATAAACGCTTATATTGTAAATTTTCTTAATTTCTCATATTCTAACTTAGCAATGCGATACCGATATCCGAGCTGTCATACGCACGCAATCACATCTCTACTTTTGTAATCTGTACTTCCTAAACAGTTATTGTTAGTTGGCTCCGTCCCGAAGTCGGAGCGAACATGCCACCTCACCCACAAAGGTATATGCGACAATTACCATCCATCATCCAGCGAAGCCGCCTCGAGAATGGCGATGGAAAAACCCAGCAGCGCCTGCAGGGCTTTTCTGCAAGAATGAGCAGTTTCGCCGCGACGCGTCTCGAGTCCTGAGGTCTCGAGGCGCCTCGCGCTCACGGGGAACCACGGGGAGGCCCACTCATTTGCGTCTCGTCCCCAGACGCACGCTCTGACCCTGTAATAAGAATGTGTTTTTCTAAACTGCTCCGTGGTGCGTATGTTTACCGTGATGATGTACGGATTCGCTTTGTCAGGAGTATTCCTGTAATGAGGGGCAGGTCTCCCTTCAGGGGCAGGACTGAGCTTCATACACGGCTTCGAGGGCATCGGTCCCTGTCTTAGTGAGTAGTTCTTGAATCTAGTCCTCTTTTTGAGGTTGCTTTATCCAGAGTTTCTTTAGAGAAGTCGACGAGTGTTTGAAATGCTTCGGTGTTTGATAGGAATCATATCGCTTCAGGCATTTTCTACTCGTTATGAGAAACTACATTTCGTGAGACAATTCTTTGCGCCTCAAATTCTGGACACTCTAGGATGAAGTGCCAAACTGTGTCCTCTTTAGCTCCGCATTTGCACGAGCTACTTTCAGTAAGTATTCCTAATTGAGAGAATTTCGCATAGAAATTATCATGCATAGTTAGAGTGTGTGTGGACCAATAGTTGGGCTGAAGCCTTTCTTGTATGCTGTTGAAGAAGGTGAACGTCACTCGACCCTTTGTCGAGGCTTCCCATCTAGTTTGCCACATCTTTGTTATCTCTCGTCTTATTACTTTCTTGATGTCTTTCGTATCCTTTCCGATTACGGTTCCATTTACCTCTACGTCCTTGCCCTTTCTTACCTCATATAGGGCTCTACGCTCATCTAGGAGTAGATCAATGGGAGTTTGTCCTGCTACCACGCAAAGTGATTCCCATGACGCTGTGCGGTATGCGTTTGTATGTGCTATAAGCACATACGCTTTGCGCTGTACAATCCTAAGAATTTTCTTGTCTTTCACAGTGGTAAATTATGGAAAGCGTTTTATATTTGAGATCCCATTGGGATCTTTCCAGCTTGCCCAGCTTGTTGAAGAGTGATCCTACTTTACTCTTTAGATACTTGCAATGATTCGACTCACTGTGATGCATACCCCTATCGAAATGAACACCAAGGTACCTAACCGAGTCTTTGAATCTGATTTTTGACTTACCTATCCTAACAGAGGGTGGTCTATTTTTAAAGTTTACTCTTCTTTTCCTATTCTTTGGCTTTCTATCCTGGCGTACTCCTCCCTGTCTGTCGACTTGGGTCCTCCTTAACTCCTCGCTTCTGAGCAAGATTGCTTCAGTCTTCCGCTCGGAGATTTGGAGTTTAGCCGATTTGCACCATCCAACAATCTGGTCTACTAATTCCTGGCTTTTAGCTTCTATCTCCCTTCGGGAGTTTCCGCTTACCAATATAATAAGATCGTCTGCATATGCTATGAAGCGATTCTTAGCCTGTATCTCTAGCCTCCTTAGCAATTCATCAAACATTAAGTTCCAGCAGGTCGGCACCGAACCCTGCGGGCATCCTCTTGTTGCTCACTTCGATACTTTTGTATCGCTTATTGAGATGCTCACTCGTCTTTTGTTGAAATAATTTCGAAGAACTTCGAAGACATTTTTAGAAGACACTCTCTTGACTTTAGTCCTTGCAACACTAAGGGCCACCAGACGTTATCAAAGGCACCGGAAATGTCAAAGAGCAATGCCACAGCATACCTCCCTTTAGAGGCAGAGACCGCTCACCGAAGCTCCACGACCGCGTCTTCCGTCGACTTGCCCAGTATAAAACCGAACTGCCGATTAGAGATCCTTCCCCGGTGCCAGTGCCGTGTCCGTTAGGCGCATTTTGAGAAGCTTCTCGAAGAGTTTCCCTATTACAGGGAGGAGACATATAGGTTTATAGGATTTTGGGTCCTTCATGTCCTTGTCCTCATCCTTCAGAAGGACTCGTAATGAGCCCTCCTTCCAGATTGTAGGAAAGACGCCCCACTGAAGGCACCCATTAAACAACCTTAGGAATTGTTCAGGGATTTCTCTTACCGATATTTTTAGTACTTTGATCTCTATCAAGTCCATGCCTGGAGCTTTGTCGTTCTTGAATGTTTTGACTGCTATGGCCATTTCTTTCCCCGTGAAGAATGGGACATTCGCTGTATCTGGCGCTATTTTTGCTAGATTTCTTATTTCGCCTTGTTCTTGCGTATCTTCGTGGCATAGATCATTTAGTATATGTGTATCCAACAACCATTGTGCCGTCTCTTCTACGGTCTTTGTTAGATGCTCGCCTCTTCTGAGTGTGCTTATGACCTTTTCTATTTTCATTTTTTCGTTTGCTGTTTATATACAAAACCCCATGGCTTTTCATTGCCGCATTTTGTGACAAACTTTTGCCAGTTTTCATACTTCGTCCTCCTTATCGCTCTGTTGTATTGGCGTTGGAACTTTTGATATTCTTATTTTAAGGTACTGATTGCTTTAACTTCGGATTCAGTCCTTTGATTTCTTAATCCTCTTAATGCTTGGATCATTTTCCTTTTCCGACTCACCTCTTTTTTCATCTTTGTTAATTCTTCCGTCCACCACGGATTCGACTTTCTGAAAACTCTTTTCCTCGGCATCGATTTCTCGCATGCTTCCAAAATAATCTCCTGTAACTTTCCGGCCATTCTTTCTACTTCCTCTGCAGATTTCGGGCCGAGGGTTTCAAGCCTTGATCCGGATAGATTTTTCAGGCTCTCACTGAATCGTTCCCAGTCGTATGTCGAATCTACTGTTCGCAGTTCTGCAGTCATTTGCCGTCCTTGGTGTCTTCAGATCGATCTCAACGGGACTGTGGTCACTAGTTGTCCATTCTCGCCTCACCTTCCATGTGTCGATGAGTTGGCTTATTTGAGGGGACACCAGGGTCACATCTGAAAGACGATCCTCTCCTCGTTTCGAAGGTGGGCCCTTGATGGGCTTCGTTAATTACCAAACGCGCGGATGAGGATCTCAAACTTCCTTCCTCTTTCGTCAGTCTCAGGGGAACCCCAAAGCGACGATCGCGCGTTGGCATCTACCGTCATTATAAGTTTCTTGCCCCTCAGGGAATAAAACACCTTCTCGAGGTGCCTGAGGTGGTCCTCGATTTCGTCGTTGTACTGAAAGTAACATGACACGACGTATATTGATAGACCAGAAGCCTGCACTTCCGCACACACACAGTGAGTTGTGCTAAGCTGCGAGACAAATATCATCTGCAGTCGGGGGTTGCTGATCGCTATCATCGCCCATGGGCGTTCCAAGCGCACTGCAGCAACTTTCATCCCCGTTCCTAACCCATAAAAGGTGTGGCTCTCGCCTTGCTTTTTGACATATGGCTCCTGTAATAACAAGATGTCAAGTCGCTTTTCGGCATCGCACCTCACCTGTTACCGCAGCTGACCGTCCCATATTCAGCTGCAGTATCCTAACTCTTACTGACTTGGAGCTGGATGATGCCGCCTGAATGCCTTGTCTTTGCAATTCATATTCTTGCGTATCGCATCTTTGTAGGACTATGCTGATTTCACGATGATACCTTTTGTCTGTTTTCGCCACTTGCCTTTTTTATTGGTGTGCATATTGCTTTACCAGATTATTACATCGTTCCAGTGGTATTTTGACAGCGCGAAGTTTGCTAACTGTCTTTATTGACCCTTTCCGAGCGTCACACCTCTCCAGGACACTTCGATTCTTGCTAATCTTGGCTATTTTCCCAACCTTGGTGTTCAGATTTTGCCTTATTTTACTGTTATTGTTATTATTATTATTATTTTTAATATTATTTTTAACTTCCATATGATTATTACTTTTACTTTGGTAGAAGGAAGAAGTCAAATGGCGCACCCATCTATACGCCACTAAGTCTGACTACTCCAGGGGGCGATAGGTACCCTGGAGGTGTCGTTCGAGACTGCTCGATTTACGTTCCGCAGCCATGCAGACTTCCTACACTTTGGCTTTTGAACGAGCGCCATTATTTAGAAACGCTTACCTTTCGCTTAAGCATTCATCTATCGGTGTTTGATGTGAGCTGAAAAAGTATAATATGTAAATGTATATACGAGGGGTGTTCAAAAAGTAAGTTTCCCTGCTCCGGGAAAAAAGCAAAACACAATTTTTAGGTTAAAGTAACATATGTATTTATTGTTTGACTTATAAACTATTTTTCTACATAGTCCCCTTGGACTTGAATACATTTTTTATATCTGTTCTGAAGCTTTGACAAACCTAGTTTATAAAAATCCGTGCCCTGTTTTTTAAAGAATAATTTAACAAAGTCTTTCACTTCATCATTTGAATTGAAGTGATGGCCACCCAAACTTTCCTTTAACTTAGGAAAAAGATAAAAGAAATTGGAAGAAATCAGAAGAGAGTGCTCCAAAAAAAGCAAAAATCCAGTATTCTGCTGGTAAGGTTATGGCCACAGTTTTTTGGGACAACGAAGGTGTTCTGTTGATTGATTTTCTTGAATCCGGTACCACGATAAATGCAGATCGTTACTGTGAAGTGCTAAATAAACTTAAAAGTGCCATTAAACGAAAGCGTCCTGGAAAATTATCGAGAAAAGTGTTGCTTTTTCACGACAATGCACGGCCTCATTCAGCAAAAAAAACACAAACCTTACTGGAAAAATTCAAATGGGAAATTTTTGATCACCCACTCTACTCTCCAGATCTCGCACCAAGTGACTTTTATCTTTTTCCTAAGTTAAAGGAAAGTTTGGGTGGCCATCACTTCAATTCAAATGATGAAGTGAAAGACTTTGTTAAATTATTCTTTAAAAAACAGGGCACGGATTTTTATAAACTAGGTTTGTCAAAGCTTCAGAACAGATATAAAAAATGTATTCAAGTCCAAGGGGACTATGTAGAAAAATAGTTTATAAGTCAAACAATAAATACATATGTTACTTTAACCTAAAAATTGTGTTTTGCTTTTTTCCCGGAGCAGGGAAACTTACTTTTTGAACACCCCTCGTACAATTTAAAAAATATATATATATAATTCATCCGCTCGTTAGACACCCTGGTTCCGCCAGGGCCCGAGCTTAGCTCGAACCGTGTCGGTCCCAGAGGGATCTCTCACTCACCGCCATCGCCTTCCTTTCCGTGAAAAGGGGAGGCAGCGACGGCAGGGTTTAAACGCACGGCTCCGCCACAATTGTTGTGGTTGCCACATAAGGGTCATTTGCCCTTTACGGCGCCGACTCGTGGCTATGCTATATCGATAAAGCTTCCTTAGAGGCACCGACCCCGACTCCAGCACCAAAGAACCCCAAGCAGAGGGATCAAGGCACTAAGAGGATCGGCAGCTCCAGAATGCACTGTCAAATACCATCGATCAATCAATCAATTAATTCTATGTTTGCCACATAAGAGCTATTTGGTCTTTACGGCACCGACTCGTGGCTATGCTGTGTCGAAAAAGCTCCTTCATGAGCTCGATAGAGCTGTGTGGAGATTATTTAAGTGCTTCAAAGAGCTTCAATGTGGTGTTTCACACGTCTATCACAAAGATCATTTTCTCCCAAGATAGGCGGATTGTAACCGCCTCGACCCTGACGCTAGATCGACGATGCGATTCTGAGACGTCCAGGAATACGTTCGTGGAATATGTTCGTAGACCGGTATGCTCTTTCGGATACTCGAATTGTCTTTCGCTAAGGATTACAAGTATACATGGAAAGGATCTCTCCTTCCGTCACTCGTGTCCGTGGAGTTGATGTTCAGTAAGCGCGATGATACATCCGATCACGTTCGTCTACGAACGAGGGAAGATCGTACGGCCAACTGCACTATGTGCGCGCCACATAAGAGCCATTCGGTCTTTCGACTTGTGGCAATGCTGTGTGGAAATGTATTTCCTAAACAATCAATTAAGTTTGTATTAAACCGCCTTATGGCATATGAGTCAGAATCAATGAGTATTTATTTGTAAACTTAACGATTTCCCGCCAATTGTCCTTCGCCATTAGTTGGTCATCGCCGGCGCCCAGACACGCTCGGCGCCACGTTGGACACAGCAGCCACAACGTAAATCGTCCCTGAATTGGCATCTTTGTATCGCACTAGTAAACGTCAAACTCAATTAATCGATATGGCTGAGTAAATAAAATGCGCGAACAATGCATGACAGTTTCACGCGAAAATCCTGTTTTTCCCTTTTTCCCCTTAATATACTTTTGCGATATAAGTAGCTCAATTAATTATCTGTATAAAGTCAAATAATATATTTTCATATAACAATTGCAATTATCCATGTACCTTAAAATAAAAAAATGTAGGAAAAATAATGATTCGACATGTATAGTATGTATTCGACTTAATCGATGAAAGATTCATATAAAAAAAACATGTTTAATGATGTTGCGTTTATGACAAATACGCTTCGTGTCGATCAATATTTTGTATAAAATGTTTCTTTTTAACTATCACATCCACATTTAAAATTCTGTTAATGAACAAAATTTCGAAAATGAGATTACTAATAATATAAATAAAGATGATACCAATATAATTTTGTAGTGCACAATTGAAAGCCTTCATATGTTGTGTAATTTTAAAATAATTTTTTATTTGCTTATTGAAAAACGAATCGGTTTATTTCCTACAACTATTATTTAAAATTTATACATACGAATAATTTCAAAAATTATATGAAAATATATTTGACCTAATATATATGTTTACTACTAATTATAGTACTTATTTCCGATCTCACACCTTACGCGCTCGACCACGCCAATTTCTTGCGAATCAAAGTATTTATGACCGCAGTACATAACATACACGAATAGAAAATCATAAACAATTAATCTCTCGTCAATCGCGTTTTGACACGATTTATAATATTCTGGATTAATGGGAGGGGTATATGATTATTACAATTTATATGTTATCTAGAACGTTCCTATGCCTCTTGATACACGCCGAGAGGCCGAGAAAGCATATTTCGGTCGCTCGACGCTTGCTTGAGTGAAACAGCAAGGTTCTCTCTCGTTCTCAGCGCGCTGACAAGGCAAGCAATAAGAACGTAGTGCAAAAAGGACAGAGCAATATAGTCGGCATGCTTCTAATTAACCAAGTCACACGAACACTCATGTTTATGTTGCTACCGGTTACGCCAGATTGGTGGCGCTGATCGCGTGCTGCAAACGGAATTCGCATCATTGCAGTTCACTGAAATGCAGTTTTGTTTCTTGTTAATAAGTAAAATGTATGTATATAGCGTTGTACAAATCAACCACTACATAGTTATCACAAGATTATGCTCAAAGTAAACTCTTTTCTTTTTTGATAAAATGTATTGTTACTTTCGCTGCTCCCTTGGTACGTCAGTAAATATTGATTCTTTGACGTATTAAAATCAACAATATGAAATACAAAAATACCATTAGAAAATATTTAAAATACGAATTTCAGGAACGTAATAAATAATCGAAATTTATCTTCTTTCCTATTTTAAAAAATAAATGTGTCGCAGTATTAATAATTACATGAATATAATTCATTTATTAATAAATTCATCTTATTTTGTAACTTTTGCTCTATAAATAGTATACATTTTTGTAGAATATTAATATTTCCCGTTATTAATTTTTTTCGTTATTAATGTGAAAGTAACGATTATAATTATTGTAGATAAACATCTTTTTCGTCACTTTTCATTTAATTTCAAAAACAAAAGGGCGATCGAGTATGATTGATTTAAAATCTGAAAGAAAATTTGAAGAATGTTTAGTTCGAAATATGACAGTGTTACTATTGCAAAAAAAATTAGAAATATATAAAATTTTACCGTCATAAATGAAGGTAATGATAAATTGAAATTTTTAAACGTCGCGATTTTGCATTCTAAATTATTAGCCATAATTATCAAGTTAAATATGTGTTTTGTCGATGGTTCAAGCAAATACCAGTTTTCGTGGAACGCCTGATCTGTTATTTCTGTGCTCTACATTTTCCAAAATAGAGAAACATACGACAAAAAATATTATTATTATTATTATTACATGTAATATATATAGAACACAATTCTAATTATAAAACTAATATGTAGTTTCTTGAAAATCTTTATGTTATCGTAATATTCGCTAAAGGGAAAAAAGCAATTTATAATTATACAGAATCTATTCCAAAAGTATCCGCCTTCTGTGTATACGATGGCAAGTCAATAAGTTTTTAGAAAAACATAGTAAAAACACATAGTAAAAACACATTTTTTTTAATCAATTTATTTTTATTTCTCAATATAGTCTCCTTTCACCTCGATACACTCGATCCAACGATTCTCCAACTTTTTCAAGCCATCCGAATAATATAATTTGTCCAACCCTTCAAAATAAGCCTCTGTTTCGGCGATGAGCTGCTCTCTGGTGGTGAATCTCTTTCCTCCGAACCATTTCTTCAGATTTGGAAATAAGAAATAGTCGCAGGGGGCTAAATCTGGCGAATATGCTGGATGGGGAAGCAATTCATAGCAGAATTCGTTGAATTTGGCCATCGGTGCTGGACACTATCGGTGTGAATCCATGCATTGTCTTGATGAAACAGCACTTTCTTCTTCGCCAAATAAAGACATTTTTTCTTTAAAATCAATGTTGTTGAAACGGTCCAATAAGGCTGCGTAATAATCGCCACTGATCGTTTGCTTCGACGGAAGGTAATCGATATGAATTATACCGCGTGCATCTCAAAAAACTGTGGCCATCACCTTATCGGCCGACTTCACGGTCTTCGGAGCTGGTTCACTTGATGAAGTTCATTATTTTGGCTGTTCCTTCGTCTCGAGTGTGAAGTAATGGATCCATGTTTTATCCACAGTAATGAATCGATGCAGAAATTCATCTGGATTACGTTGAAACATCTCCAAACATTATTTTGAAATCGTCATATGGTTGCACTTATGGTCTACAGTGAGCAAACGCGACACCCATCTTGCCGATAGCTTTTTCATACCCAATTGTTCATGCAAAATTGAAATCACTGTGCCATGTGATATGCCTGTAGCTTCAACAAGCTCGCACACTTTCATTCGTCGATCAATCAAAACAATATCGTGGACTTTATCGATGATTTCTGACGCAGCAGACTCAATTGAACGTCCCGAATGAGGTGCATCACATGTCGATGTACGACCACATTTAAATTCATTCACTCAATTGTATACAGTCACAAACGCTAGTGCAGATATGCTATGAACATTATTCAACTCAGCTTTGATTTCTTTCGGCGTTAAACCTTTCATATGTAGATGTTGATCACTGTAACGAAACTCGTTCTTTTCCATTTTGCAAAAAATACAAAGGTTTTTCGCTTTAATCGTCTGCAGAAATAAAACCACGCGATGAATTCCGCTCAAAATTTGACTGTAATCAGCTGAAAGATGTTACTTGTCAAAAAGTAATGTGACATGACACTGCGAGTGCCCTTTGACAGACTTTCTAAGAATTTATTGACTTGTCCTCGTATTTTTGTCTATGAGCATCCTCCATTGTGGAAAACAGGTATTCAGTATTTAGGGAGGACCTGGAGGAGTATTTTCACTAACAATAAGCGACACGACATCCCACAGTTCAGGCTGCAACGGTACACAGTTGTGTGATGAACGTCGAAAATTCTTGTATGAGTTGTATTTCACACTTAGCAAATACGTCTTGGCATTGTTATATAAATTTTTTGTCATTACATAGGTTTACCTGTTTTATAACAAGAAGATAGCTTTATGGCGTAAACAAGATGTTCTGATATAAACAATAATATGATATTTTTGTTAT
This sequence comes from Acromyrmex charruanus, assembly GCA_017607545.1. NCBI lineage: Eukaryota > Metazoa > Arthropoda > Insecta > Hymenoptera > Formicidae > Acromyrmex > Acromyrmex charruanus. The sequence goes on along the minus strand of JAANIC010003466.1, from coordinate 78,759 downwards.
GTGTGATATCTTTGTTATGTATTTAGCACATAACATAATTATATAAACAGTCTACTACTAATAGACTAGCAATAATCATAACAAATCAATTTGGTATAATATTTACAAATCATTTGTTAAAGGTACTAGTGGCTTGTTAAATTAACAAAATATTATCTCTCAGTACATATTATGCGATCAGTTAATTGTTTCAGAATTTGCGCAGTTAGAGATAATAATATACGTAGGCTGCTGGAAAAGTTTCTGCAATCTAATACTTTTAGTGGCGCCAACGTTCTACTACTATCACATCCGTAAAATTAGAAGTTTTTAACCTACAATTCAGTTGACAGTTTGTACCCAAGCCAACTAGTTTTGTTTGCATAGTATTTTAAAAGAAATTATTTTGTAAGAAAATGGAAATTTCGTATGAAAATTTTCGGGCAATGATGGATTTTTTATGATTACAAATGTAATCTAACTCCGAAACAGTGCATCGATCGACTTCATTTGGCTTTTGAAGATGAAGTACCATCCAATAGGACTGTTTATAATTGGTTTGCCGAACTCCAGCGTGGACGTACCTTCCTTTGTGACGAATTCCGTGAAGGTCGTCCATTCATGTCTATTACCATTAATGTTGATGCTGTGCGTGAAATGATTGAGCGAGACCGGCATATGACATACCGCGAGATTCAGGTATCCTTAGGCATTGACATGAAAGCAATACATACGATTTTGCATGATCACTTGAGCGTACGGAAACTTTGCAGTCGTTGGATTCCACACAATTTGACCAAAGCTCAAAAACAGGCTCGTATTAAATGGAGCAAAGAAATGCTCAAGAAATTTAACCGATGTCGATTAAATTTAGTCTACAACATCGTTACTAGGGACGAAATATGGATCTATTCGTATGTGCCCGAAAGTAAACAACAATCCCTGTTTGGGTATTTCAAAATGAATCGAAACTAACAAAAGTTGTTCGTTCACGCAGTGCTGCCAAGCAAATGATTGCTTGTTTCTTCAGTTATACCGGACATGTGGCAATCGTGGCTTTAGAGGATCAAAGGACTGTAAATACTGATTGGTATACAACAATTTGTTTGCCAGAAGTTATAAATGAATTGCGTAGAACAAACCGAAATCGTCGCATCATCCTTCATCATGACAATTCCAGCTGTCACACAGCACGTCAAACCGTTGATTTTTTTATCCAGTAAAAATATCGAATTGATGACTCATTGTCCATTCACCGTCCGTATTCACCTGATTTATCATCTAATGACTTCTTTTTGTTCCCAAACATTAAAAAGAAAATGCGTAGTGAGTGATTTGAGTCGCCTGAAGCAACTGTTGAAACATTTCGTTGAAATTGTCGAAACACATNGAAACATTTCGTACACTGATTTCTGAGGTTACAGCCTTAGAGTGGAAAAAATGCTTCGAAAATTGGTTTGAGCGTATGCAAAAATATATCTATCTTAAAGGCGAATACTTCAAAAAACAATAAAGCCATTTACCGAATTTTACATGTTTTTTTTCATATTGTTTGCAGAAACTTTTTCAGTAGCCTACGTACATGTTCGTAGTGTCTGTCTTTCCTGTTTATAATAATATAAAGGATAAGTAATTCATTTATATGAATATATAATAGTTCAACATCATAATATTCAGACTGTAATGGCGCTTCATATTTAAAGTAATAAAGGATAAGTGTTAGCATCGGTAGAACATACAAAGAAATTGTGTGTCAAAAAGCCATAAACGACAATTAATTAAAATCAAAGTGGATAAAATAATACAAAGTATAATTAAAACGCTACAAAACCATTTCTTTTTCCAAAATTATCTTTTGTACATATTACGTCTTGTAGAACCCACGTTCTTTTCTTTCGAAAGAGTCAGCTCCACGTCGCGACTACAGTTGGGGGTCTATGAGAATCGAATGGAGTCCTCTGATAACGGTCTAACAGAACTAAAAGCGGGAGCGGACAAACTCGTATACGCCAATCAATCTGGAAGGAATAATAACCTTAATGCAGGCCCGAAAGGTGACAAGATTGCGGAAGACATTATAAATGCAATAGTAAAGCCTAAGTCATGCAATAGTAAAAATCCAGCTTTGTCGTCCTAGATTGATCAACAGTTTCATCTTAAGAAAAACAGGCGCCATGTCGCGCTTAAAAAATCGTAAAACGCATGGTTTAACTTCCCACGATAGCGTTAGGCGTATCCCGATTGGACACATAATTATTGGACACTGCACGATTAGACACGCACGATTGGACACGTAAGATTGGACACTACACAGTTGGACACTGCATTATTGGACACCGCATTATTGGATACCATATGTCATCATATGATTTTATAGACATACGTCTTTAAAAAATTTGTCATTCGATGTATAAATTATCCATATTTAAGGTAAGACCCTCCTAATGTGTACAAATATCTGAGTGCGTCACACGTCGCATCGTGAAAGAGAGAAGTTTATATATATATATACACACATATAATCCCTCTCTTTCTCTCTTTTGATGATGCGACGCGTGACGCGCTCAGTGGAAACATATCATAAGGCATGTGATATTTTGAAGATTAGATAATAAGTCATGCAATGCCCTAGTTTACACGAACTTGATATACGTATTAAGGCTACGTTCCAAAACGTTCTCTCTAAGGAAAATTTTACTCAAAATATATAGTACACGTAACACATACTATAGTAAAATCTTCCTCAAAGAACGTTTTGGAATGTAGCTTAGGTATCATATCCATACGAAATCACTTGATAAACGCTGGCGGATTATTTTGATCTGATACTTCTGAATCACGAATATTAGACTAAGCTAATACGCGTATCAAATGGTATCAAAGAATCTTAGTGTGCTGTAAACGCTTGGTTCGTTTTGGATCGTATATTAAAATTCGCCACTGCTTTTAAGTTCAAGTTAGAATTAAAAGTTTTACATCTTGAAAAGCAGTGAAGACATCATGTCATTTAATTTGACCTGTTCTGAGGCAAATCGGTGTAAATAAGGACGTATCAAATATTTAATCCGCATCAATTTGATACGCGTACATACTAATCGATTTAACGATGTAAAAAGAGTCAATCGACAATGGCTGATATGTTATGTATTAGGCCAATATTACATATGTCGATTTTTTTGTCGAACGACGAATTTTCAAGCATATTAATTGGTTGCAAGACAGAGAGAATCTCGGACCTCTCTGTCCTATAGCCAATCAACAGGCTTGAAAAATTTATCTTACGACAAAAAACGGAAGCATCTAATATTGACCTAATAGATAACATCAGCCGTTAATGAATTGCATTGTCGATTGCATGACAGATTATATAATCTTTAAAATATCACATGTATCGCCTTACTGCTCTTTTATAATTCTATTTTCTCGATGTATTTTCACTTTATATAAAGTAGTAAAATATAGTAATAAAATATATATAACAACATACATATTTTAATATTAGTAGACACATACTGATAAAAAACATCGAAACGGTAAAAGAAAGCAATGTCCCTATATGTATACGATATGACACATAAGACTGCGTCCTCATGGAGAAAGAAGCCTCATCATATATCTTTTTTGTCAATATTTCGTTCCGTTGTTTCTTTCTCCATGGAGACGCAGCCTAAATAAACGTTGTTAAATATGCATGAATTTAAAACTTTTTAAAATAAAATCTTAATTTAATGATGAATTTAAAACTTTTTAAAATAAAATATCTTCATAAATGCGGCAATGTATGAAATAAACATATGAATTACGTAGATAGATAGAAATCATTGACCTGGTAAAAAAAGCTATAAGCCGCTGATATAAAAAGCTATAAGTCGGTGAGTCATAACGCATTTGGATATGTGTACGTAAGTACGTACACATTAGGAAGGCTTTAACTTAAATGTGGATAATTTATACATCGAATGACAAATTTTTTAAAGACGTATGGTATAAAATCATGTGGTGTCCAATAATGCGGTGTCCAATAATGTGGTGTCCAATAATGCGATGTCCAACTATGCGGTATTCAATCGTGCGGTGTTCAATAATTACATGTCCAAAAGAAGGTCAATAGCGTTATCTAAGATCGGATTCGCGATTGACAATGGTTTTCCTGCACGCTAGTTGTGCACGGTAACCGTCTGTTTATCTAGCTATATTTTCCGCGAGGATAACAGAATTTGTCATCCGTCTGGAGCACTCTTGCTTCTTTAAAGAAAAACGTAAATCATTTTTTTTCTTCTCGGAGCCCATCTAACGATACACTTTAGATTACAACAATTGGTTATAAAAATCGTAAATCTCGCGCAACATTGCAACTAATTACATCCTAGATAAAGGGCACTACGCCTTTTTTTCGGAGTATAAATAGAGGTCCAGCGGAAACGCAGAGCGTCAGTACGAAAGTTAAAGTAACCCGGTACACATCGGTATGATTCACCCCAGTGAAAAACCACGTCAGTAAACCCGTTCAGACCGAATTCGTGTATCCGTGCTCGGGTCCATCGAATTATCAGTGTCTGCCAGGCACTCCCCAGACTACCTTCCTGGTGCACTTGCGCGGACAGAGGGGCTCCTAAGTCAAATATCCACCAGAAGATTGTGTATCAAGCAATCCCCCGCACCTCAACAGTAAATCAGTTGTTATACGCTCAATCATATATGTCCCCCGTGAGGATATACAAATATATATATGCATATATATGTATATATTTAATATATTAATACTTAACATACTCCTATATTTAATCCCTCTTGGGTTCCGTTATAGTGCGCGTGCGTAATACAAAAAAAAAACACAAGGACAAATCCCGTATGTCCAAAGGAGTATGTATCTATTATTTGGTGGGATCGGATAAGTTCAAAGTTAAAATAAATAATTGTAATTTAAAATATCCCACGGGCAAGAAAGTTGCAGCAAGCAATTGATTAAAATGTACGCCACAGTTCGACTTGGGAATTATTCGGTTGAGAGTTCAATGTTGCAAAAATTAACGGTGATTATATTCATGATATTGATTTCCTTGAAAAAATTAATTTTGGAAATATCTTCGAGTCTATCTTTCATAATCAAAAAGAAATAGTAAAGGATGATGTTTAATGTTGTCGAGTAGAAGAGTCTTTTAATATTCCATCAAATTTGAGAAGTCTTTTTGAGAAAGACTCTATACATTTAAATCAATCACAGAACAAACTCTTTGCAAAACTTCTTATTGAATTTCGTGATATATTTGCTCAGGAAATTGTTACTGAGAATTGTGAGGTTTAGGAAGCATGTAATTAATATAAAAGATTCTCTCCCTATCAAGCAGGTTCCTCATCGAATTCCTATTAATATGAGGAAGAAAGTCAATAAAATTATTGAAGACATGAGCAAGGTGTAATTGAGGAATCTCTGGATGTTCCCAGCCATGTTAACAAGGAAAAAGGATGAGACATAAAAAGTGGATACTAGCAAATTAAAATTCGGCCAGAGGATAAAGAAAAGACAGCATTCTCTATCGGAAACAGGTTATGGCAATTTAGAATTATGCTTTTCGGTTTGTGTAATGCTCCAACCACATTAGAGCGAATAATGGAGCAAATCTTACAAAAGTTTCTCTCAAAAAGTTGTTTAGTATATTTAGATGACGTTATTATTTTTGTAAAAGCTTTGAGGAAATGATCGAACATTTAAGAAAAGTTTTGAGCTATATGTAAAAAGTAAATTTAAAAATTAATCCTAAAAAGTGCATCTTCTTTTCGAGAAGTAAAATACTTGGGGCACTCAATTTCAGTTGCAGGGATCCCCACGGATAATAATAAAATTACCGTTATTAAAGAGTAGCCAATTCTACAAAATAAAAAACATCTGCGGACCTTTTTGAGATTGTGTTCGTATTATCGTAAATTTGTGATTTTCTTTATTAGCAAAACCTCTCTACGCTCTTACAGAGAATCAAACAAAATTCGTCTGGGATCAGCAATGTGAGAACAGTTTGAAATAAGCTTTTACCTCCTCGCCAATTCTTTCTTTTCCCAAAGAAGAGGGGGAACTCATTCTTAATACAAATGCAAATTAATCGAATTTTGGAATCGGCAATCTTGTCGAGAACAAAGACAAAATGGAAAAGAAAAAGTTATTTCCTATTTTAGCTGTGTTTTAAATAAAGCCGAGAGGAATTATTGTGTCACGCGACGCGAACTTTTGACAATAATTAAATCAATCAAGTTGTTACGTCCTACAGACGCCACGATTTTTTTTCTTCGGCTCCACGTCGCGACTATGGTTGGCATCTGCGAGACTCGAGCGGAGCCTTCTGATAACGGTCTGACAGAATTGAAAAGAAAGACCGGACAGGCTCCGCGAAAACTCGTAAATGCCAATCAACCCGGAAGGAATAACAACCTTAATGTAGGCCCGAAAAGAGACAAGATTGCAAAAGACATTATAAATGCACCGAAGTCACGCAATAGAAAAAATCTAGGCTTTGTCATCCGAGACAGACTAACAATTTCATCTTAGAAAAACAGGTGCCAAGTCGCACTTAAAAAATCGTAAAACGCATAGGATAACTTCCCACGGGAGCGTTATCTAAAATCAAACTCGCAACTGATAATGGTAGCTCTGCAAACCTATTTGTGCACGGTAATCATTTGTTTACCTAGCCGTATTTTCCGCGAGAATAGAATTCGTCATCCGTCTCGGAGCAATCTTGGTTCTTTAAGGAAAAACGTAAATCACTTCTTTTCTTCTCGAAACTACTCTAACGATGTATTCTAGATCAACAACGATAGGACGCTATAAAAATCGTAAATCTCGCGTGACATTGCAACTAACTTTTGTATCCTAGACAAAGGGCACAACGCCCTTTTTTCGGAGTATAAATAGAGGTCCCGCGGAAGCGCAGAGCGTCAGTACGAAATTTTGAAACACCCGGTCCACGTCAGTGAAGTTCACGCTCAATTACTCATTGTCTCGAGCAGTCCGAAAATTATTGGAACCCGTGCTAATCACGCCAGTTTGCGATCCCAGTGCGAACTTGTAATCAAATCGCAACTGGAGTTACCAGCCATACTCCACGGCGACTGCCCTTCGGACGCTCTTCGCTGACGACGGATCTCCTTGGCCACTCGCCTAGAACATATCCGATATCTTGGGTCAGCTAATAGTAAGTCGCAACCATTTCCAGTCCATCCCCGTGTTTCCCCGCATGGAAAAACACATTCATTGTGCATGAATACATTTACACGTGTTTCCAATGAACACACGTCAGATTTAACCCTTCGTTTCGTAGTGCGTACCATCAGGAAACGCGGAAGAACCCTCTATAACCAGAGGAGTAGGCGGAACCGTTCCCCAGGGTCACTCACAATTGCGCCGCCACAATCGACTGACGAACAATTCGTAGAAATCTCCTACTCACCAACACAACGTTGGATCTCACCTCTCCTCCTGTTATCGATTCCGCTATCCAAGAAATCTTCGGTTATTCCTCTCCTCCTCTCGAGGAACAATTCCCTCCCCCTCGTCCTCTCGAGGAACGATTCCCTCCCCCTCCTCCTCACGAAGAAGGATTCCCATTCCTTCCTCTTCCTTTGGATCAACTCCCGCCTCTCTCATTTCAACTGAATCCCGAGCCGATCGACTGGGATCGGATGTTCTGGTTCTTTATGTCCCCCTCCTACGAAGAGGACAGATTAGTTACTGTATACATCCCCGGAAATCCCACACCTTACACCGTCCTCTACAAACACCTCATCCCGATGTGCTCCTGCAACACTTTCCTCACCTCCCATACCCGCTAACTCTTTCTCCTCTCCACACACACACACACACACACACACACACACACACACACACACATACACGCATACATCCATAAGCTATAGTATATATTTTTTATGTAAAGAGAAATTTATAATGTACAAAACCCTTTGTTTTATTATTATTTTTCATTTTATTAATAAATGTAACTTAAGGTATTCCCCTGTCTTTTATTAATATCACCTCTCGCATTCACTTCCCTCGAATATCTGAGATCGCACGAGGTCCAGTCCTGGGTCAAAAGGATTAAGTTTCTTGACCCAAAAAGTAGGACCGACGTGCACTGTCCAGCGGAACAGGTGTCATAGCGTTCCTTCGGACGTTGACCCATATTCCGGGACTGAAAAGGTGCGTACGATTCACAGGTGTTCGCCTGCGCGCGTATACCTGTGAGATTGAGTCTAACCGTCCTTCCACAACCTCTTTATTCTCCCTCATTGTCTCCTTGATCAAATTTTCAAGGGTTTGGACGTAACAAAGTCATTCTATCATTATTTGTATGGTCGAAAATTTTTAATACGAACGGATCATATGTTGCTTAAGTGGTTAATGTCCTTCAAAGATTTGGAGGACCAATTGACACGCTGGATGGAAAGGCTCCAGTATGATTTCAAAATAATGTACCGTAAGGGTGTCTTACATAAAAACGCTGATGGATTATTCAGATGCCCTTGTGTAAATACAAAGTGTCAATATTGTGCAAGGGTAGAAGTGAAAGAGGCTTCAAAAACGAAAGGTGCTGTCACAAAGATAGTTCTGTCAGAAGAGAACTTAGTAACTTGGCGTCAGGAATAATTAGAGGATCCTGGCATTTCGATCATTCTTCAAGGAAAAAAGACTGGGATCCGGCCATCTTGGCAAGAGGTTATGTCCAGAGAAACCCGCAAAAGTATATTGGTCCTATTGGGATTTTCCTATTGAGATTCTTTAGAGATCAAGGGTGGTTTACTCTACAAAATGTGGAAGGCTCCAAATCTAAAAAGCACTGTTTCCCAATTAGTTGTCCCTAAGTGAGTTCAGGAAATATTAAAGGAAATTCATGATTCTTCATCGGGAGAGTACTTCGGAGTTAACAAAACTTTAGAGAAGATTCGTAAGAGATTTTATTGGGCTTTTTGTAAACAAGACATGGAGGATTGGTGCAGAACGTGCAAAATCTGCGCTGTGAAGGGGCCCGACGGGAAAAGGAAAATCTCCGAGTCAAATTTACGATGTTGGAGTTCTATTTGCGAAAGTTCAGATGGACGTACTTGGTCCACTTCCAATAATCCATTCAGGGATTAAGTATTTATTAGTTGTTGCCGATTGCTTCATTAAGTGGAGGCCTTTCCCTTAAAGAAGCAAAGACCATTGCAGAGATCTTCTTGAGTCAGATTATCTCGAGACACGGGGTTCCGTTGGAAGTCCACACGGATCAAAGGAGAAATTTCGAATCTAGGATTTTTCGGGAATTATCGCAATTGTTCGAAATTAAGAAGACGAGAACATCCGCTCTGCATCCCCAGTCAGATGGTCAAGTAGAACGCCAACATCAAACAATTCTAAACTATTTGGCGAAGTTCATTGATAAAAATCAAAAAGATTGGGATCGTTGGATTCCGATGTATCTGTTGGCATATAGGTCTTCCAAACATGAAGCCTGTAACTCCGGCGGAGTTGTATTTCGTTCAAAATCTTAGATTTTCTGTGGACCTACTTCGAGGAAACCCCTGAGTATGAAGTAGAGAATTCAACGAATGATTATTTAAGTAAAATAAAGAAAAAGTTAGAAGAAGTTCACGATCAAGTTAAGAAACGGGTATTAAGTCTTCTTGAAGTAAGACTTGGTATGATCAAAAGGCCAGGCAGATTTATTTTGAAATGGGTCAAAAGGTTTGGCACAAAGGTTGTACAATTCTCGAAGGGAAAGCTCCTAAATTGCAGAGTAGCTGGGAAGGTCCTTATTGTGTGGAAAGGAAGCTTAGTGATGTTGTTTACTGCATTCGCAAGTCGAACAGCTATAAAAATAAAATTGTACATAGACAGGTTAGCACCGTATCTTGAGAGGCCCGCAGAATAAACTGATATTAATTCAATAAAGTGGAGTCTCTTATAGCGTCATTTAGCTTATTAATGTGGATTTATTTTGCAGCGCGGTGATAACTCCTTTTAATTACAGGAATGCCGAATATCTGTTCGGATTTGGCGGTACTGCAACCTTCGTGAACTCGTCACTCATGAAGAGTAGTGTACTACTACTGGCATGCTGCAATATCAACAGCGGTGAAGAGCCCAGCTGAGGAAACAGTGTCTGGAGGAGCAACATCGGCGAGGAACTCATTTAGTAGATCTTTTTTTAAGAAGACCGCCTCGCTCGCGGTTTTTGATCCGTGGTTTTTCCGCGGGATGGAGGGCAAATGTCGAGGCGGGGATCGGGGACAAAGGTACTGCGGCGAAGCCAAACTCTCTTCCCCCCCCTTTCCGAAAAAAGAAGAAACAAAAATGTCTCAAGAGAATACTAAGATTCCCATCATGAAAATGAGGGGATGTCCGAGCGAGTTTCGTCCTTTGGAGGATTAGCTGCCCTCCGAGGAAGAACTGAAGAGGGGTTCTGCTCAGAAGGGAGGCCTCCGCCTTTAATGATTGGGTCCCAAGTGGACCAGGGCTCCAGAAAACTGTGGCAGCAGTGCAATAGGGAGCAAGAAGGTAGTCGGAAGCCTGGAATTCCTTAGAAGCTTGACGTTCTTCCACAAATTGTGATTGTCGAGATGACAATTTACAAGAGGGAGGGCAGTGTTATGCCCGTGCCTTGCCAACATCCGTAGTCTATGCAGACGAACATGTTACCGAGACAACAAGTCAGTCAACTTTCTAACAAGGCAGACGTATTTGGATGTGAGCTGTCGCCGTACGGAAGTTCTCTCGCGATCTGCTCCATCCTATATCTTCGCGATGTTCTCTGTGTTCTCTGTTCTGCATCAATATAAACGTTCTTGTTCTTGTTCTTCTAACTATCGTGTTATTATATTATTTCGGCGATTCGGGAGTGCGTGTGTGCGTTTGCTAGAACGATCTCGTAAATCGGACGCTCGGGCGTAATAATATTATCTCAGATATCTTATTTTTACATTTAGATTGGAGTTGTGTACAACGGCTTTAATGTGCACTGAGTGCGCACAAGTTCTGCTAATGAAAAAAAAGTAATGACTTGTTACATTTTGAGTGACGGTAACGGTAAAGAATTACTTTAGCAAATCAATAACGGCTAATGATAACGAGTTACTTTTTAGGAAAAAGAACGATAATGATGACAAGTTATTTTTATGAGGTAACGTTGCCAATCCTGATATATATACATGTATTACATTATACATGTATTGCATTATATATATGTACAGCCGATCACAGAAAAATTGCAACACTTTTTTTTTGATAGAACTCAGATTTACATGTAGAATGATCGAATGTAAATGATTAAATCCATAAGTAAGAACCAATCACTCGGTGAACAAACTGCATTCCGAAATCCAACGAAAAAAAGTGTTGCAACTTTCTATGATCGACTGTATACTTATACATAAAGACTCATTCTCACCTAAGCCAATTGTGTCGACTTCCTTTTTTATGAAAAAAGAAAAAAAGATTGAATATCGATTATTAGCACAATCGGCTTTAGTGGAATCTTTAAAATATCAAATAAGTAACAAACAAATAACAACAAATAATTTTACATATCTGTGATGTTTGGCATTACAAATTTTGCATTACATAAGCGTTACATATGCATTTCGTCTCAATACGTGATTGTTATATCAATTATGTTGCCGTATTTAAAGAATGTCACTGTTATATAACTGCAACAGGCAAAATAAGATGACAAATTCAAGAAAATTCTCCGAAAATTCACATATTAACTTTCGATATAACAATTAAATTCCAAAAAATTATGATTCATATTTGAGATGTATTTGTGTTTACTGAGCAATGATCGAGCGAGAATTTGAATTAAATTTTTTGACTAATTACGGCTATATTGTCCAACTTCACCTACTCCCGTACAGATCAGATATAACTCTGTGTGACTTCTGGTTATTTCATAAATTGAAAAATCCATTAAAAGGAAAAAGATTTGACGATGTTAAAATGCAATGTTTGGAGTTTTTCGACCTTCACACAATTGCCTACCATTGCCAATTAAACAGCTATTGGATCGTGCCGCTGACTTGGTGGGAGTACTCAAGGTTCAGCCCATGGTGGAAGGGATAACATGGTGCATGCAGTTTCTCTCTATGGGCAGTGTTTTTCTTCAAATCTCCGCCGCCTCTGTCTATGGATGTCGCGTAAGAGACAAAGGCTATGAAACGTGAAACATATTTCGTGTCGAGAAGTGGCATACTCAATCTTTCCATGTCTGATATATAATACTTTATAATGAATCTTAATTTTTCTTTTTAATCTTCATAATTTCTGTCTTAAATTAAATATTGAATAAAAAATTAAATGAACAATGACAATGCTAATAACCAATATGGAATAAGTAAAAGGATATTACCAATACAATAAATACCAATGCAGTAAATATTTATATATATATATATATAAACTATGTGTATACATATATATATATAATTATTATGACAAAATCATTAACATAATTAAAATTATATAATTCATATTATATAATACATAATATTAAAATTATTAGTTATAAATTAAATATATTAGCACATATATTTTGGTTAAAAATTAAGTATAGTTAAGTTAAAAATTAATTATGGCATGAATAGTAAAAAATTTGTTATGCATGAATATATACAAATATCATAAACATTGATATTTGCGGTTCGCAGCACTATAATTGTTATAATCTTTGAAGTAACCGGTTTTTTTCAAATTGTTTATATCTCGTTTAGTTTCAAAGTTAGTGCTGTTTGAGTGCAACGTGTTTTAGTGTTCGTGGCGATTGTCGCAATGTCCGATTTACGGGAGCAACTATGCAACGTTTTTTTATTTCAATGAAGTTGTGCATTTTGAATTTTTGCCTCAAGGTCAAACAATCAATCCTCAGTACTACGAAGGCGTTTTGAAAAGGTTGCGCGAAAAAATTCGCAAAGTGACCACAGTTGTAGCGAGACAACTCAAGAGGTTTGTTTTTCATTGCATTGTGTATTAATGCAGCAATAAAAATCAGACCCAGTTTCTTCACCATGACAATGCGCCTGTCCACTCAGTCTTGTCAATTCGCAAGTTTTGTGCCAAAAATCAGATGACTGTCCTCCCCCAGCCTCCCTACTCCCCATATTCACTTTGCTCCCTGCGACTTTTTCTTGTAAAAATCTCTTCCCAAAATTAAAATCAATGAAAGGACGCCGTTTCGACACCATTGATGACATTGAGAAGAATTCGTCACTATTGAAGGATATTCCAAAAGAAGCTTTCCAGGACTGCATGATAAAGTGGAAACACCACTGAGACAAGTGTATAGAGGAGCGAATTACTTATAGAGGAGCGGAGTACTTTGAAGGAGACAAAGACCAATAAGCTGTATAATAAATAATAAAAATTAAAAAAAAAATTAACACAATGTCATGGCTTATTTCGAGCTTTAATTAAATTAACTTTGAATTAATAAATATAATTAACAAACGTTACGGCTTACAAAGCTTTCCTCAGTGCTGTAACGCAGAAATACAATCTTAAATTAATGTACAAAGAATAACGGATGCAATGAAAATTTAAAAACCATCAATGGTAAAGTATCAAAATATTTTTAAAAAATATAAAAAAAATTTGGAATAAGTATCCCGCCAGATGACAATAAGGTAGGAACATTTGGATACTTCAGTCAACAGTAAATTAATTATGTTTATCGATAAAGATTTGCCAAATTCCTCGGTTGAGATCGAAAATCCAGTTTGTCACTTGACTTATACAATTTGAGAATTCTTTAGTTATAGTATTTTATGATATTCTGTAGAACAAATAGATTTATTAAGATCATATATTATTAGTGAGAAGAAGAAGTACAGAATCAAATAATAACTTACGGTAATTTAATTTATAAAATACTGTAATCTAAACTCTCAATCAAAGATTCAGTTAACTACATTAAAGATACTGATTGTTGCTCGTTTGAAAATTAACTGATGTGAAGTGTAAAAGTATCAAATAAAAGTAAATCAATAAAATCGAATTTAAAAACAAGTCTGTTCAAAACTGTGAACATTTATATTCTCGTATGTCGTCAAGTACATTAAAATAAGAGGTATCCAATAACTCAATAATATTTAATTTAAACCGTTTTTTTGTTCTTTAATATGCATCACTCCATAAATATTTTTTTTACGATAATTCTTTTCGAAATCAAGAATACTAACTTTTTCCCAATCAAAGTCATGATTAGTTTTCGTGATATGTTTCGAGATTACTGAATATTTGGACTGATCTAATTTTATATTATTGCGATGTTCTTGTCTGCAATTGTCTCTTCGTTTGGCCAATGTACGATGCAGTTACTACAATTTACTTTATATATAACATTATTATTTTTATCATGTTGATTTTTGTCTTTATGAACTTTGATAAATTTATTAAGCTTGTTTAAGCACCTTTGGTTAATCATGTTTTTGGATTTATTAATAGACTTAGTAATTTTATTAGGAATAGATCTTATATATGGGAAAACCATTATCTCTTTCAAAACTCCATCAGTGTCAACGTTATCAGAGCTTGTGTTATTAATCATCGTGGATTTTTTACTAGTCAAACTTTTGATCCTTTTGTCAATATAATAAAAAATCATTCCTAAAGAATAACCGTTATTCTTCAAAATCTCTATTACAAATTCTATGTTTTTATTATAGAATGTAGAATTTGATAATAAAATCGTTCCATCAACTAAGCTGTATATGATCTCTATCTTATGACATGCGGGATGATTCGAATAGAACGATAAATACTCGAGAACGTCTTTTTATGGTACCAATCTAAAATGATAGATTTGTCTTTATTGATGACCAATAGATCCAAAAAATTCAGACAATGTCTGAATGTCAGTCTTGAATATCAGTCTTCCTGATATTCAATAGTGAATTTACGTCCATCATGCTGTTCATTAAATGAATTTAAAATTTGAGTGATCTTATCTTTAGGTGCAATCATAAAGACATTATGAACATATCTAAGGTATGCAGAAACCCGAAAAGAATTTAACACTCTCTCTTCCAAATCATCCATGACAATGTCAGAAATGATAGGGGAAAGAGGGAATCTATAGGTGTGCCAAAAGTTTGTAAATAATCCCATTAAAAGTAAAATATGTCGATGTTAAGATAAATTTGACCGCATTAATGAATTCATTCTTTGGTATGTTTGTGGCACCTTTAATGGAGCACCTTTAATGGATCCCACCTTCTCACCATTCCAACGCAACATCCACTGGAATATTAGTGAATATTAGAGAAGTAACATCTAATGAAACCATTATCTCTGTGTGATCAATTATCATTCCAGTTAATTTATTTCAGTGAAATTCAAAGTTATTTTTTATTCTATTCTTTGCAGGAGGGATATTCTTAGAGATAATATCTTGTAAAAAACCAGTTAACGAATATAGAGTTGGTTGAAGAAACAATAATTCTAAAGGGAACGCCTTCCTTGTGTATTTTTAGTAAAGCATATGCCTTCGGCAAGATGGAATCACTTGACCGAAGACTCCACAATTCCTTATCCAAATCCACAATTCCTTATGAATCCCTTCTGATGCCATTTTTTTTAACATATTATTCAGATTTTTTTCAATTACCATTGCCGGATTTTTTTTTAACCACCATATGTATCAGAATCTTTAAGTAATTCATTAATCTTGTTATAAAAGGTCATATCCATGGTTACGTTGTCCTTATCCGCTCGTGTAAAAAGTATGTCTTTGTTATTAAACAATACAAAAAGATAAATATAATAGGCTAATGAAAGTTAGCTGAAGCTCATATCTGAGTGATACATCGTCATACAAGGATGTATGTTGTATAAAATGTGAGATTTATATTTGATTTTAACAATTTCACTTTTTAAGTTTTAATATGTTTAACAAAGCTGCAGTGCAAGGCTTCATGTTCAGTGATGATTAACAACGCTGCATCTTTGTCAATTTGCGAGTAGCTTAGGCATTATGGACATGTAAGCTAACTATATTTGTATCATTCTTGCTGAGAAGGACTCCAAAGTGAGTCAAAACGTTTAAAATAAAGAAGACATCAATCCAATATCTGAGTATTGATTGTTCATTAAATAATTGCGCCATTTATCGTTGCCGACTCTCATTAGCCTATTATATTTATTTTTCTGTATTGTTTAAAATTTGAGAATCCTAATATAATTATTGTTTTTGCCTGTGTTATTATTACACCATTGTGTCGTTAACTTCACCATCTTATTAATTTTTCTATCATGATTATTCAAGTATGGATTGTTATGGAGAAAGTAATGGAATTTCAGAATGGCGATGTACATAATAATGTTATATATAAAGTAAACTGTAATAATTGCGATGCATCGTATGTTGGCCAAACAAAGAGACATTTGCAGACAAAATAAAGAATATCGCAATAATATAAAATTAGACCAGTCCAAATACTCAGTAATCTCGAAACATATCACGGAAACTAATCATGACTTTGATTGGGAAAAAGTTAGTATTCTTGATTTCGAAAAGAATTATCGTAAAAAAAATACTTCTGAAATGATACATATTAAAGAACAAAAAAACGATTTAAATTTAATGAAAGGTATTGAGTTATTAGATAACTCTTATTTTAACATACTTGATGATATACGAGAACATAAATGTTCATAGTTTTGAACAGACTTGTTTTTACATTCGATTTTACTGACTTACTTTTATTTGACCTACACTTCATATCAATTAATTTCCAAACGAGCAACAATCAGTATCTTTAATGTACTTAACCGGATCTTTGATTGAGGGTTTAGATTACAGTATTTTATATAAATTACCGTAAGTTATTATTTGATTCTGTACCTCTTATTCACATTAATAATATATTATCTTAATAAATCTTCTTAATAAAAATTCTTTGTTCTGCAGAATATCATAAAATACTCGTAACTAATGAATTCTCAAATCGTTTGATACAAATCTGTGACAAACTGGATTTTCGATCTCAACCGAGGAATTTGGCGAATCTATTTTATCGATGAACATAATTAATCTACTGTTGGTTGAAGTATCTAAATATTTATATTTTATTGTCATCTGGCGGAATACTTATTGACGTCCGAATTTTTTTATATTTTGATACTTCATCACTGATGGTTTTTAAATTTTCATTATATCCGTTATTCACTGATTAATTTAAGATTGTATTTCTGCGTTATAGCACTGAGGAAGGCTTTGTAATCCGAAACATCTGTTGATTATATTAATTCAAAGTTAATTTAATTAAAGCTCGAAATAAGCTATGACATTGTGTTAATTTTTAAAAAAATACGAGGGCAATAAGTTTTTAGAAAAACATAATAAATCACATTTTTTTTGATCGATTCATTTTTATTTCTCAACATAGTCTCTTTTCAGCTCGATATACTTGATCCAACTTTTTCAAGCCGTCCAAATAATATGATTTGTCCAACCCTTCAAATTAAGCCTCTGTTTCGACGATGAGCTGCTCTCTGGTGGTGAATCTCTTTCCTTCAAACTATTTCTTTGGAAACAAGAAATAGTCGCAGGGGATTAATTCTGGCGAATATGCTGGATGGGGAAGCAATTCGTAGTGGAATTCGTTGAATTTGGCTATTGGTACTGGGCACGTATGAACCCGTGCATTGTCTTGATGGAAGAGCATTTTCTTCTTCGCCAAATGGGGACGTTTTTTCTTTAAAATGTTGTTGAAACGGTACAATAAGGCTGCATAGTAATCGCCATTGATCGTTTGTTTCGACGGAAGGTAATCGATATGAATTATACCGCGTGCATCCCAAAAAACTGTGGCCATCACCTTTCCGGCCGACTTCACGGTCTTCGGAGCTGGTTCACTCGATGAAATCCATTGTTTTGACTCTTTCTTCATCTCGAGTGTGAAGTAATGGATCCATATTTCGTCCACAGTAATAAATCGATGCAGAAATTCATCTGCATTACGTTGAAATATCTTCAAACATTGTTTTGAAATCGTTACACGGTCGCTTATGGTTCACAGTGAGCAAACGCGGCACCCATCTTGCCGATAGCTTTTTCATACCCAATTGTTCGTGCAAAATTGAAATCACTGTGCCATGTGATGCCTGTGGCCTCAACAAGCTCGCGCACTTTCATTCGATCAGTCAAAATAATATCGTGGACTTTATCGATGATTTTTGGCGTAGCAGCCTCAATTGGACCGAACGAGGTGCATCACATGGATGTACGACCACGTTTAAATTTATTCACCCAATTGTATACAATCGCAACCGCTGATGCAGATATGCTATGAACATTATCCAACTCAGCTTTGATTTCTTTCGGCGTTAAACCTTTCATATGTAGATGTTGATCATTGTAACGAAACTCGTTCTTTTCCATTTTGCGAAAAATACAAAGGTTTTCCGCTTTAATCGTCTGCAGAAATGAAAACACGCGATGAATTCCGCTCAAAATTTGACTGTAATCAGCTGAAAGATGTTACTTGTCAAAAAGTAATGTGACATGACACTGCGAGTGCCCTTTGACAGACTTTCTAAGAACTTATTGACTTGTCCTCGTATACGAGCATTTTTTACTCCAAAAAAAAAGTTCGGTTATTTTTTGGAGTACAACTAGTCTCGTACCATAATAATAATAATATATAATAATATATCACCGTATAATTACTTACTGTTGCATTGAATTATTCTATTGTACAATTACAAAGAGCTGTCGCACTGTATTTTGCTATTAAATGATGTTCATTATTTTATGGCTATATTACTTATACCGGGTAAAAAGTTTTTTTTTTCATTCACGAATATATATAAATATACATAACATACATA
>JAANIC010003466.1:0-58156 GCA_017607545.1 Acromyrmex charruanus | reverse complement strand
AAAACCTAAAATGCCGTTGAAAAAATTATTTAATTCCTTTCATATTTGCTTTAGATTATTGCTTTATTTTGTATCTCTCACTTATGTTGAACTATAATGGAAAATGTAAAAACGCTTTTCATTAGGGGATACTTCTTCGATAACCTTGACTTTGATATGTTATAAAAGTGAAGGTACTGTTCAACTTTTCCTTATAAATTAATCGACGTTCTCTTATAGTTTGAGATATATTTACATAAAACTCATTTTCAAAATTTTATTATTTTCTATATATGACACTTTGTATATGATAGATAGTGTACATAAATATTATATTATTATAGAAAAGGATATATGTATATATATTATATATAGAGAGAATTATGTCAAGGTAGTATTTACATTTTGGTACTACTATTGACTTTGTTTATCAGGTATTAGAAGCGACTCTCCCACCACCTCCCCTGCTTAGGGGTGCACGACTTTTGCGCAAAGCGTACGCCCCAATGCGTTATTATATAAAAATAAAAATTATATAAGAAAATAACGTTTTCAAAGAAAATTTTTGTTTTTAAAGCAGGAAATATATTTTAAAACAGAAAAGTTTTGTTCTATTTAATACAATAGAAAAGAGATGTTATTTTTTTAAATGTTTCTTATAATAAATTATATTTCTAACAAATTATGCGACAGCTAAAACCTGTGGAGGTTATTCAGGATTATGATCTTGACAACATATGTTAAGGTCAAGGTCATGAGAGAGATTCTCTTAAACAAGATATTTACCAATTATACTCTAAATACTTTAAAAACTATAAGAGATCGCCGATTAATTTATAAAAAAAAATTGATCAGTACCTTCACCTTTATAACATATGTCAAGGTCAAGGTCATCAAAGAGATATCCCTTAACGTAAAGATTTATCGAATTTTAAAATATTTTAATGTATTTTTGTAAAAATGAGCAATTTGACAGTCAAAGATAAAAATTTCATTCAGAAAAAAAAATTATTGACATTATTTTATATTATTAGAATTGAAATCAATAAAACTCAATCAATCTGATGACTCATGACATTTTACTGATTTAATTCCTTGGACCAGATTTGGTCAGTCGATCATCAGTACTTCAATCAGACCTATAAGTTATCTACTATACTATTCGATTTGAACACGGATCCTTTCAAACTTTGGATAAATTTTATAATAAACCACAAAAGTGATTAAAAAACGCTTGTTATTTTTAAATTATACACTCTTTAATTGTCTTAAATCAATTTCAAATTTTTAACCTTTTAAATAATAATTTACAAGGATTTTCTTTTTTAAAAAATTTTCGCACGATGGCTGAAAATACATATTTGCGTCTATTCTATGAATGTTATGACAAAGAATGTTATGTCAAACTTATATCACATGTTAGTAGGTATATTATAGCAGTTCTAAGCCAGATCCTCTGAGGAGGAACGCGAGACGTGAAGAGTATTCGTAGGCGCGGGGGAGAGAACAGAACGGAGAAGGCCCTCGATCGCTGGTATTGCTGTTTACATAAACATAGGACTCCGGTCGATGAATGACATAAACATGATACTCGTGATGGCATTTCGCTATGCGTTTCGTATTTCCTTCGTCACCCGCCGCCCACCGCCGCCCGCCGCCTCCCGCCGCCGCCATCCGCCGCCGTCTCTCCCTCTACTCGCCGTCCTCTCCAAAAATGCGTAGATAACAAGGGCATATGTTAGAAAAAGATAGAGTGTGACGATGTCGGAATGCATAACATGATATCGAAGAAAGGACGGAAAAAATGAATTAATAGATTAAAAATATGACATCCTTTTTTTTTATTATGCAGCTTTTACTAATGCGTTGTTTTTTACTAATGCGTCGAGGCAAAGGATAGGACAAATGGGGAGTAAAAGAAAATACATATGTAGTAATGCGAACGAAAATTTTTTTATTCACATCTTATTACATTGATTTTTTCTCATTTTTATTAAATTTTTTTCACGATCAACAGCGTTTCAAATGTGATCGGCGGCTCGGACATCACTAGCAGCGCTTTTTGGAAAAAACAGAACAAAAAACTTTTTCGATCACTATTCGCTTTTTCAGCAGAGAATAAAATGAATTAGCATCACGCTAAATGCGATACCTTATGACTTATATTTTGATGGCATTGATGACAATGATAATGAGGAACATGTTGGCTTTGATGCTTTTTTTCCATTCCCAATATCTCGCCTTTTCCCTCGATGGTGGTGGACTTGACGGACTTGATGACAAGGGAAGATAGACGGTTGACGGAATCTCTTGGGCTCGATCAATTTTCGACGTATATATTCTTTTACTCGATACCTGCCTTATCGCTCGTAATCGAAGTTTATGATTGAATGAAAAAAGCTTTATACACTGTTTATATACACTGTCAGATCGATGACATGTCACGACGCGTTAAGAGAAGCGCCGATGTTTTGCTAAACAAAACATAACACTCTTCTACAGTAAAATGAAAATGGTACTCCAGTGAAAAGTATGAAATCACACTGTGTTCCCACAGCCTTTAAATTTCTTTGATGAATTGTCGATAACTGTTTTTCGCAATGCGTTAAGAGAAGCGTTGATGTTTATATAAATATACCAATGAGTTGTGGAAAATATGAAGTAGAACCGCTGCTACCTTATCTACCTTTTAAAGAAAGTGGTCCAATAGACAAAGGGACAAAGAAGTCACAAATGAAATATATAATAGGTTATAAGCTCAGTTCCACAGTTGGTGTCCTGGAAAACGAACGAATCGGTGACAATAAGAATGATAATGGAAAAAGTATGGCTAACCATATGTGCGAACGTTGAGAACATAGCCAACGTAATCGAGTATATTAGAAATGTAGATTCGGTTCGCAAATATTAGAAACAAAGATGTGCGAATAACACCGGTATAGTTCTTATTTGCAATCGAGAAATAGGTATATGCAGTGAAAAACAGAAAGTCGTTATCAATGACGATAACAAAAAAGAATATTACGATAACCAATAAAAATATATGGTACAAGCGAGTAGCAAAACGGGACATTGACTTCGAAGAGAGATTTTGGTACAAAGTTTGCTGTTTAATAAAGGAACAGTGTTATCGGTCAACAAAAAGTGAGAAAAAGATTCAGTATAGCTACAGGTGAGTTAAGAATTCCAAGGGTAGTGAGAAGTGCGTCGAACTGCTGATAACTGATCAGTTAATGATGCTATATTATTACCGCAAGGAGAATCCTGTTCGAAAACTATCTTATGACGATTGCAATGATTTTATGTGCATGCGTAGGTATGAAAAGTGTATGCTAGTCTGGAAACACAATACCGATTTGGTAAAATATTATGATATTCTAGATCTATAAAGCGGTGCTGTAATGTGTGTGAACGTGCAAGTGCTCCGTGTAAGAGTGTGACGTGATGTAAAGACTATGATAAAAAAACATGGAACATCAGGAGTGAGCGGAACGCGAACTGTTGGAATAGTACGGCCAGGTTACTCTGATGGAGTGTTTTGCGTGGCTGCAACGAGCGCATCGAGCGGCTCGAAGACTTTGTCGTGTCAAGCGCGCCTTGCCATTGAACACAGACAATCTGTGGTGGCAAGGATCGCGCGACTGACGGGTACAAAGACACAGCACGATTGGAGCGACGTTTCGTACACATTAGTGGCGGATACGCGAGTGGCAAGTATGAGAGTGACGACGGAAGATCTCTCGTCTAGCGAGAGATCGACGCTGGGTTCAAGAATCGTGTTTTGACCGGTGCGATGGTCAATGCGGACTACATCGAGCCATGGCAGTTTTTGGAAGACACATGCAATGTAGTGCTCGAGCGTATGCGAGATGCTATAGAAAAACACGGTAGTGTGAAAGTGAAAGAAACACCGCATTCAACGATGAGTTTACGACAAACATGCCAATAAGAGCATAAACACGAAAAACATTGAGATATACCGATTTGCGTGAGTAATATGAGCAGCACATCGGGCTCACGTTGGCGTCGCTCGAAGAGTTCCAAGAACGCGACAACGGGTAGACATTTTTATGTATATTGAATTTGACTAACAACGTGAATAAACTAAATACTATGCGCGTGGGATGCCACATCTAATTCTAGCGAGAAATTATGCTAAAGAAGGCGATAATCAACGTGCGTACGACTGACAATGCGTGCTTCGCGTCGGTGATCATCGCTCTATATCCGACTAAAGAACATGCGAATTGAAAATCATCGTATCCGCATTACACGACAGCGTTAAATCTCACAAACATTGTGTTTCCAATGACGTTAAAAGACATTTCAAAATTCGACCGTTTGAGCGATGTGTCGATTAATGTGTATGTCATTGAGAATAAACAGGTCCTTCCTCTACGGCTCACCGGCGACAAGAAGGAAAAACACGTCAACATGCTGTGGAAGATCCACGCGACGACACTTTCGGCCATTTTGCTCGGACCAAAAATCTATCACGTCTTGTGAGATCATAATTCATCAGAATGGGGCACAAGAAATTTTTCTGCGATCGGTATGTACACATGAAAAATTATAATTTTCTTGATATGACTATAATAATAGTAATAAAAATAATTTTTGTTTTTTTCAGATATCTTCATTATTTCAGTTCAAATGAAAAATTGCAGTCGCACACAATGGACTGCGGAAAAATGAACGACTGCGCTATCCGACTGCCGAGCATGGATGAGTGGCTCCACTTTGGGAACCACTGCAAGGAGTGCTTCCCATTCATCGTCTACGCCGACTTGGAGTGCGGAAGATAGAACCCGACAGGGAAGACGCATCGTCGTACCGTATCAACAGCATGAGATATTTAATATAAGATACTACGTGCGATATTCGTACGACGACACGTTATCAGCGGTATCGGTTTCGTCGCGATAAAATTGCGTCGCGAGGTTCGCGCGACAACTCCAAGACTTAGCGCATCGCGTGACAAATCTCGTATCCGCTAACGTGTCCATAGAAATATTGTCGAAAGAACAATGGAAGGCGTATCGTAGCGCGACGCGTTGTCACATCTGCGAGAAACTGTTCGCGCCAGACGACACGCGAGTCTGCGATCATTGCCATCTCACCGGTAGATACCGTGATCCCGCGCATTCATAATTGTAATTTAAATTATAAAAATTTGTTCTATATTCCGGTCGTTTTTTATAATTCATCGGGCTACGACGCGCACTTTATAATTAAAGAAATTGCTATAGCGTACGAATGGGAATGTAGATGTGCTACTGATAACCAAAGAAAAATTCATTTCGTTTACTAAACATGTCGATAGCAAAGACAAAAATGAAAATAATTCTCAGAAAAAATGCATAAAATTAAGATTCGTACAAGTTATTAAGTACAAGCCTCGATAAACTTGCATCGTTTTTAAGTAGAGACAAATTGAAAATCGTACGTTCTAAAGTTTCAACACTATCGGACGAAGAATTTGAATTACTGATTCATAAAGGTGCTGTTCTATATGAATACGTTGACTGCGTCGAAAAATTGCAGGACACGCGCTTACCACCGCGAATCATTTTACAGTTTATTAACAGGCGATACAATATCGCCTGTTAGAGCGATTACGCTCACGCCGCGAATGTCTGGCAGTGATTCTCTATTCGAATGCTAGACGAGTACAGTGATCTGTACTTGAAAACAGATGTCTTGTTATTGGCCGATATTTTCGAAAATTTTAGCGAAAGATGTGTCGCTAGTTACGGTCTCGATCCCGAGCATTATTACATCTTGTCCGGCTTCACGTAGGACGCGATGTTAAATATACGCGCATAAGGTTTAAGTTGCTCACCGATTGATATGAATCTATTCATTGAGCGCGGTATACGAGGCGGCCTCAGTCAATGTTCATGCAGATACACGCAGGTTAATAACAAGTACATGCGTTCGTATGATCCGTCGGAACCGTTGTCGTACTTGATGTACTATGATGTGAGTAATCTGTACGGATAAATGATGTGTCAACCATTGCCATACGCCGAATTTCGATAGGTCGAAGACGCTGCGAACTTTGACGCGAGCGCGATCGCTCTGGATTCATCCACGGGTTACATTCTCGAAGTCGATCTCGAGTATTCACAGCATCTACATGACTGATACACTGACCTGCCTTTCTGTCCGACGCGCAATAAACCGCCCGGCAAGCGCGAGAATAAATTTCTAATGACGCTGTACGATTAACCTGCATTACATAATCGACTACCGCAACCTGCAGCAATGTACTCGCGTAACAAAGAACCATCAGGTGCTACAATTCGCTCAATCTCCATTGCTCCGCAATTACATTGAACTAATACACAGTTTAGAACGCGCACGATAATTTATATAAATTAATGAACAAATGCAGTATTCGATAAAACTATGACGTCCGAAATCACGTCAATGTAAAATTATTAACAAAATGGGACGGACGGTACGGCGCAGAGGTAATGATCGCAAAACCAAATTTCCACAGCCGTAGAGTCTTTGCGGAAAATTTTATTGCTATCGTACTGCGCAAACTGGAGGTAAAGTTCAACAAGCCGATTTACGTGAGTATGTGCATACTTGACATATCGAAAGTCTGCTTGTACGAATTTCATCACGAGTATATGTTACCACTGTTTTGCAATAAATGTAAAATTATGTACACCGACACAAACAGTCTTATATATCGCGTCGAGTGCGAGGACGTTTACGAAACTGTGAAACGCAATTTCGCTATATTTGATACGAGCGATTATCCGATGGACAACGCGTACGGTATGCCTCTCGGAAATAAAAAAGTACCCGATCTGATAAAGAATGAGAATAATGGTCGAATGTGATAATGACCGAATTCGTTGGATTCAGAGCGACGATGTACGCGTTGAGAGTGGATGGCAAGAAGGACACTAAAAGCAAAAGGCGTAAAAAATAATGTCGTAGCGCAAACAATAACGTTCGATGATTACACGCGGTGTTTGAACGAAGAGATTGAAGTGATCAGTTATCAATCATGTATACAATTTAAATTACACGAGGTGTACACGATATCCGAATCGAAAATCGCTCTGAGTCCATACGATAAACGATACGTTGTACCGACACAATGGAATTACCGGGAATATTGACGAATATTTCCGGTGATTACAATCCTTATAATATGTTTTATATTATGTAACATTTATATTATATATAATATATGTTTTATATTATATGTAATATTTGTTGCTATTTTGTATTACTATTATTGTAATTAACACTTTATGTATTGTGTTTTTTATATTTATTATCTATTACTATTATGTTTTATGTAATACTATTTCTTATGTATTGTCTTAATTTGCACTTCGTGTACATTAAAATAGTCTTTTTAATTTAACAAGTTATTATAAGCAAAATCGCAAAGGCAACAAGCATCCGACTTACACGATGTCAAAAAACGAAAACTTATTGTACCACGAAATGGACCACATTTTACATTTTTTTCTCGTTGTGTATTATTGGACTCTTAACAGATTTACTAAGAATGTTCTTATGACTTTGTTAATTCTTGATAAAAATGACTCGCAGCGTATTACACAGACAGTTAAAATTTTATATTAAGGAATTGTAAGAATATTGCAAGATTATGTACGAATTTTTAATTTAGAACGATGTTTATATTATTGTAAGATTGCATTGAAAATGACTCGATTGGAGTTGAAACGTTTGTTTTATTTTATTTTAATTGTTTTGGATTAATTTTGCTTATTTACATTAAAATTTTTTTATACGTTATTGGCTCGTTGCCCTGCTTTTATACTACCTTTGTTTAACATATTTTATATCTGTATACTCCAAAACAAAAATGGAAGGGATAATAAAAATATTTTACATGTTTATATACTTATAATGATATATTTGATATATGTATACAAAATATATGAATCAATATTTTATCAAATGACATTGTTTTTGTGTACCGACGAATTGTACGATCGAATCAGCCACTTAACATACACCTTGTCTCCTTTTCTGCGCAGTTCTTTCTCTATGAGATACACGTCCGGATGAATAGCGAAATGCAACTCGTGCGCGTAGAACGTTCCAGCGACAGATTTTCCGCGATAGTCCTTGAGCAGATAGATTACGGGATTGGTACACTGCACCTTAACGATCGTAAACCTCGGTGATCCAATTTGGAATGTAACCTTTCTTAAAAACCATTTTGCACTTGCTCACGCGTATCGAATCGCCTACTTTGAATTTTGCCGGACCCGCGATCTTTATTGCGTTGTACACTGTGTTCATGAGTCTTTCAGCAATCGCGGGAGTTACGTATGCCGGGTCGTATCGGCAGGTCGTATGTCGACAGTGCGATGCTTGTGCGTGTTGTAATCTGACACGAAACGCGGTAGCTCATCGAATCCCTTGTAATTCCCCCTCGTTGAGCGTAAACATTTTTCACATGTCGTTTTGAATCGCTCGATCACTGACGCTGGAATAGTAATTAACATTGTGTTTTTTCAAGATTTTCTGCATATCAGCATTGTAAAACCCATATCCATTTATAAATTTTTCGAACATCTTCCACTCTCCCGAACGATCTCAGCGATAGCGCCAGCCGTTTCGCTTCCGTCCTTGTTCTTGAGCGATACGGCCCACGCATACTTGCTCAACACATTGATGACGGTGAGTATGTAGTGGTAGCCTCTGTTAAAGTTCGAGTACGGGCGCATCTCAACGATATCAGCCTGTCACAAATCATTGTATCCTTGAACTATGACGCGCCTTCGCGAAAAATTTCTTTTCGCCGGAGCGTGCAATTCTTCGACGAATCGATGTCTCTTGAAGCTAACTTTTTTCTTTTCGTCGGATCTCTTTTTCATGATTCGACGCGAGGTCTGGCTATTAAATAACGAGACTGCGCGCGCAGAAGGCGTCCTAGAGAGGTAGGGTGGGAAATGAATGTAGCGTTGGATAACTGGAAGTGTCTACTATTCCAGTACGAAAACACGTTTTTGTCGCAGTAGTAGTATTTTTTCTGTAGAGGTTAGAAACGAACGTGTTTTTTTCTCGTGCCGATAACAATGTGTGACGAAAAACACGAGCAACGGATCAATGTGAAATTTCTCGTTAAATTAAAAAAAAACTCCGACTGAGTGCTATAAGTTGTTGAAAGAGGCCTATGGTGAGAATTCTCTATCTCGTGCGCGTGTTTTTGAATGGTATAAACGGTTTTCTGAAGGCCGAGAGAGCACCGAAGATGACCAACGTCCAGGTCGACCTGTCTCTGTTTCAACTCCGCAAACAGTGACCAAAATCAATGAAATTGTGCGCGAAGATCGTCGTATGAGCATTCGGATGATTGCTGAGACTGTAAACGCCGATAAAGAAACTGTCAGAAAAATTTTACATGACGAATTAAACATGAAGAAAGTCTGTGCGAAGTTGGTTCCAAAAAATTTGACCCCTGAACAAAAGCTCGTCCGTCAACAGATCTGCTCAGATTTTCTTGAGAGGTTAGATGAAGAGCCTGAATTGATGGAAAACATCATCACTTGCGATGAAACCTGGATATTCCAATACGATGTTGAAACTAAGCGGCAATCCATGCACTGGAAAACTTCTGCATCGCCAAGAATGAAAAAAGCAAGGATGTCGAAATCAAAATTTAAAGCCATGCTAATCGGTTTTTTCGACATCAACGGCATCGTGATGACTGAATGGGTTCCAGAGGGTCAAACTGTAAACCAAACTTACTATTTGATAGTTTTGGCAACACTGTGAGAGCGAGTTCGTAAGAAACGGTCAGAGTTGTGGAAAAACAAGTCGTGGATCTTGCACCAGCACAACGCACCTGCCCATAACGCGCTGTCTGTGAAGCGTTATTTAGCCGCTAGAGGCACTCCAGTGCTCGAACACGCGCCGTACTCGCCTGATTTAGCACCCTGTGACTTTTTTCTGTTTCCGAAGATCAAGTCTTAAAAGGAACCCGGTTCGAGTCGATGGAAGAGATGAAGCGAAAATCGGCGGAGCTCCTAAATGCTCTTACAAAAGAAGACTTCCAGCATTGCTTTGACCAATGGAAAAAATGAATGGAACGGTGTGTGGCGAGGGGAGGGGAGTACATTGAAGGGGAGCATTCGATTGTAGAATAATTTTTAAAATAAAACTCTTTTTCATAAGCAGTCTCGTTATTTAATAGCCAGACTTCGTACACACGGTACAAGAAAATAGTATATTTTCTCTCGCTGATCACTCGACTGGAATCACTCGACTGATTCTTTTCATCGATACGATTTAATTTACAATAAGATCGGCTTCGCGAAGTTCCTCGATGATCGACAGCATTTCGTTGTCGTGAGCGTTGTTGCCTGCTCGGAACGAAGCGTCAAGCAATCGTAAACGATCCACCAGATCGTTGGGATAGTCCAAGTGCACGTAATCGATCGCGTTGTCGTTCAGTGCCATTGCGTGAAATAATTCCTTTCCAGATTTCTTCTTCTATTTCTAGGATATGATCAACATCAACGACGTAATTACGTGTTTGTACTTGTATCCCCTGTTGCTTAATAATCGATCCTAAGAATGGTACTTGTATCATCATTGTGGTCGTTCGTCGCCAACATCAGGCTTTTGTACTTGTGCATATCGTCTTCCATACAGAGGACATCGTTCTTGAGAATTGTCTTGAAAATCAATTCGTAAAGACCGAGTGTACTGTATGCCGTCGATAATTATGTTGTCCGCGTCATCCACATCGAAACATTTATTTCCAAACATCAGTCCAACCTTGTAGATAAACGCCATACACGTGATCTATACCGCTCTCTTTATCTTCCGTTTCCCTCGAGACAGCCTCGACGTACTTTTGACCCAGTGGGCCTAAGCCGGCTCGCAACGCCTCTCGACCTTCCGATCTTGCAATCAATTTTGAACCTTCGTCGCTAGCGAGTTATCGAAAATGTTCTCCAACGACTCTATCGGTGGTACGATCGTTGCACGCGGGGTGGAGGTTAACGGTTGTCTACGACCGTGCGATTGATCATTGAATTTATACAGAGTCGTGGAACGCTTGAACGTCTCGCTCGCTACTTCTCGCTCCTCTTGTTCCTCCTCCTTCCTCTACGTTTAGAAGTAGACGCTGTCATCGTCGAACGACTCTCTCTTTGTCACACGCATGCCGAAACTGTTGACGAAAAATCGCAGTGGCTCGATAAGAGGTTTATAATGTCTGTCCAACGCGATGTCCTCCACGATTCTACCGGTTTTCAGAACGCGATATTTGGTGCGGATCGACTCGTTCGTCTTTTCTATCTCTCTCGCGATTTTTTCACGCTCGCGCACATCTGCATCCATGTTCATCTCAGATTAAGTATCGACAACGTCCGATCACGTTACGGTATTGCGAATTAGTTAAATCTTTTTTTGTATCTATCATTTATAAGCGCACTGTCCTTTCTATCACTAGAAAGCCATATTTTTGTTGTCAACAGTAACGGCACAACGCGCAAAATTCGTCGTATGACATGTCGGTATTTACATGATTGTTGTAAACATGTTTCAAGTTGATACCATCCTGTTTGAACAGGATCAACAGATTCGCGTTGTCGAATATCATGTTTAGGTATTCTCGCGTATGTCTGACAGAGATAGAAGTCGACGTTCGTGTGGCGACCCATCGAAAAGTATTTTCTCATCGCATCCTGCTTGTCGCATGCCACGTCATCAAAGATAAAAATAGAATTTAGGCGCGCCTCGTTCTATGGAACGACGTCGCTGTTGTTGGAGAATGTAAAGTAGCCGATTTCGTCGATAGATATAAATATGTTCGAGATATTGGCTGTTGCAGCGATTTCGAATAGACATTCACGTTCTCGAAACGTACGTTCAGACTCTTGAGCAAGCTTATGAGAACGTTGATTTTATCGATTCGACGGGTCACAAATGATCACCCGTACTCGGCAGCATTTTGCTATTTTGTTTACGCTTCTGCGCATCTTATCATTCGCGATTTTTCGTCGCAGTTCATAATGCGTATCATCAGTGGTTGCAGCCAGTGTTGCTGTTTTTAGTACAAATGTATTTTTTTATTACATTTTGATCTATTTTAGCATGTCATTACAAAATGCCTTAAATCTATTACATTTTCAAAACTTGATCCAATAGACGCTTTAAGCGGAAATCATACATCAATTGTTACTCTCGTTAAACAATTTCCTAATTGTGTTACATTAAATGATTTGAAAGCTCTTAATTTGGTTAAAATTAATAACTTAGAGTGGAGATTATTATCAAAATATAAGAAAAAATTGTCATATTTTGAAGAACCTGAACAATTTTGAATAGAAGTAGGTTCAATAATAATAGGAAATGAAATGATTTTTCCAAAATTATTCAAATTTGCTACAGCAATATTATGTTTACCTCATAGGAGTGCAACAGCAGAACGTATTTTTGTTAATCTTAATCTGATAAAAACTAAACTCAGAAATAGATTGCGTATACAATCATGTAGTGCTCTTTTGCATGTCAAAGAAATCTTAAACAGTACAGAGTGTTATTCATGGGAATCTTCACAAGAATTATTGAAATTTTCAAGACATATTTTCACAATTAACAATGAAAATAGTTATGATGAGATATTATAATAGTTTTGTTTGTATATGTAATAACAGACAATGTGACTGTGATTAATGTGATCTAAGTCTTTATTTTATTTTAAGAGGCCACCGTCTGTTGCAATACATTAATATTATGTATTTATTTTATTTTAAAAGGCTACCTTCTGTTAGCCATATATTAATATTATATTTGTAGTAATCGATTATTAATATACGAGGTCTGTTCAAAAAGTATCGCGAATTTTGAATTTCCGCGGGTTACGTATATTCGATTTTCGATTTTTTTGTGGCGTTATGTTGGTACTCATGTCTCTCACTTATGCCGACAAGTTCGGCCATTTTGAATGTTCAGTTAATTTTTGACAGCTGCTTTGCTTGCACGTGTTTTGGCTCGTCTTCGATTTTTGCCTATTTCAAAAAATGGATCAAAGAATCTGTATCAAATTTTGTGTGAAAAACAAAATTAAGTGCGCGGACGCATTCCGAATGTTGACTGTGGCATATGGTGAAGCTACCTTGGACCGAAGCAACGTTTATCGGTGGTACAAAATGTTCTCAGAGGGCCGAGAAAATGTGAACGACGAAGAGCGTGCCGGACGCCCGAGCACGTCAACAACAGACGAAAACATTGATGAAGTGAAGAAAATAGTATTGGCCAATCGTCGAATCACCGTTAGAGAAGTTGCTGAAGACCTAAACATATCGATTGGCTCATGCCATTCGATTTTTACCAATGATTTGGGCATGAGACGGGTCGCCGCGAAATTTTTTTGCACCATGATAACGCCCCTGCTCACACATCGTTGCTTGTGCGCGAATTTTTGGCCAAAAACAACACACTAATGATGCCGCAGCCACCGTATTCCCCAGATCTGGCCCCCTGTGACTTTTTCTTGTTCCCGAAACTGAAGAGGCCCATGAAAGGACGACACTACGCTACGATTGAGGAGATAAAGACGGCATCGAAGGAGGAACTGAACAAGATCACAAAAAATGATTTTTTGAAGAGCTTCGAGGATTGGAAAAAACGTTGGCACAAGTATATAATATCTGATGGGGATTACTTTGAAGGAGACAAAATACATATTCATGAATAAATAAATAATTTTTGAAAAAACACAAAATTCGCGATAGTTTTTGAACAGACCTCGTATATGTTTACGTATGTACAGGGTGCGTCACCAAAATCCAGACAAATTTCAATTTAAATTTTTCGCTTTATTGTGCTTCTACCAGAGGTTGTTGTTGGCGTTCGAAAAAGCCTGATGCTTTTAGTAAACAATCATATTCTCAAAATCGCGTGTTGAAATTAAATGCGGAGTATAATCGAAAAGCCGCAATCATCGAAAGCTTTTGCGCTGAGCGCTCAACGGAAATAATTCTTTGGATACCCGAGATCAACTGTTTATGACGTTGGCAAAATATACGGCTTATTTTCACGCGTAAGGGTATATCTACACAAACTTGCATAGCTGCATAAACGTATGCATAACAAAAATTATCCAATCACATTTTACGTATGTCTTTATAAGAGAAATGCAATTGGATAATTTTCTTTATGCATACGTTTATGCGATTATGCAAGTTTGTGTGGATATATCCTAACGCGTTACCGATGAGCGGCGCGCATCGAAACGAAAGCGGCATCGTGAATCTGGATGATGCAACTGGACCCGATATTCACTGGATAGCATACGCGAAGAGGAACAACCGCATCGTGTATTTTGATAGTTTTGATAATCTTCGATCGCCCAAGGAAGTGGTGCGATATTTTAGGAATGGTATTACGACGATAGAGTACAATCGCACGTCCTATCAGAGCTTCTGCGGACAGATATGTTTCTTGAACGGTCGGCGCGCGTGAATTTAAAAAACTTGACGAGGTGCCTTAGGTCCCGTGAAATCTCAGTATTGATCGAACGCTTTTTCCGTCATGTCGTTGTCACTTACATTAAGCGAGAAGAGCAGCCTCCTCGCAGCGAACTACTTCCCCGCCATAGATTTGAATAACGGGCTGATGATTTTTGAGACTTATCACACGATATCGAACATAAACGAATCGAACAATAAATTTTAGGTGTACAAATAAGTTTTAAAGCGTTTTTAATTAAATTTAATATTTATTTATTTAGAAACGAAAACACACTTAATTATCAAAATAATCTCCATCATTATCTATGACCTTTAGCCATCTTTCGGGCAGCTTGCGAATTCCAGAAGCGAAGAAGGTTTCGTCTTTCGATGCGATAAAATTACCACTCCACCCATTTTCGCACTTCTTCAAATGCTCGAAAGTGTACACCGGACAAGGCGTTTTGCATTGACCGGAATAAATAATAATCAGAAGGAGCTATGTCTGGGCTATACGCCGGGTGCGGCAGAACTTCCCAACCAAGAGCTAGCAACGTTTCCTTTACAGGTTTACCAACATGAGGCCTAGTGTTGTCATGAAGCAATTTCATAGAACGTTTTCCTTTGCCAGTAAATGGACGATTTCGTTCGATTTCTTGATTTAAACGGATCAATTGTTGACTGTAGCGATCACTGTTAATCGTTTCATTCGGATGGAGCAATTCATAATATACCCTTCATGTCCCACCAGATGCATAGCATAACTTTGCTGCTGTGGATGTTGCGTTTTGGCGTTGATGTAGTGGGTTGTCCTGGATCCACATAATGTTTTTTCTTTTTAGGATTATCATAAAAAATCCACTTTTCATCACCAGTCACGATTTTTTACAAGAAAGATTTTCTATGCTGTTTATTGTACAGATTCAAACACTTCTCAAGACGATCATTTTTGTTTTTTTCATTTAATGCATGCGGCACCCACTTTCCTTCCTTCAGAATCTTTCCCATCTGCCGTAAACGAATTGAAATATCTTGTTGAGTTACTCCAAGTTGCTGTGCAAGTTCGTTTTGTGTTTGACATGAGTTTTGATCGAGTAATGCTTCCAATTCATTGTAACCTTCTGAAGAGCACTATGTTCTCTATCATTAACATCAAAATCATCCTCTTTAAATCGCCTAAACCAAAACTCACACGTACTTTTGGATACAACATTGATTCCAAGAACAGAACAAATTGATTCACATGCTTTAGCAGCGCTTTTTCCTTGATGAAATTCGTATCAAATGCAGTGTTGAATAAATTGCTAGTCGCTCGCCATTTTAAAACCATTTAATTTTGAGGTTAAGTTTCCAATCTTGTGAAGTCAATTATGTTTTTTAATAGTACACATTAAGCGCCACTACATATCAAAAGAGCGCGAAAATATTTGAATTCTAAGTTTAAATTATACGTTACACGAAAAACGCTTTAAAACTTATTTGTACACCTAATATTTCGGCAAAGACGACGAAGAAATTCCGAAATTACAATTCCGGCTTAATACGAAGTGCGAGACATAAATGAATTTTTGAAACGTGCGATTTTGCGGAAACGTCCGCGTCGCGACGCGCCCGATGCTGGTGATGCGACGTACAGTCGACAGCAATAACAGCAACAACAACAATGATGATGACGAGGACGCAGAATACACGATAACACTTCGCGTAAACTACAACAGGATGAGATATGAGATTAGATGCGCCTACAGAATAAACTTTCGCAAGCCTAACAGCATTGGATCGCTGCTGGGATTCTCGTCGAAGCGTATACTGCATCCGCGAAGATGGCACGAATTGAACATGTCAACATAATGAACGTAAACGTTATCCACGTAGAGTGTAACGTGATCGCAGGCGCATACAGCAACGGCAAAGATAAACACACGATACACGAATTTTCGTGCTGCGGGATATAAGATATTGGAAAGGCCCACGCAGATCTATTACCTGCCAATCAAAGCATTACGGATCTTACGATCGTCAATCAAAACGGACGATTGCTCGATTTTCGGAAAGGAGGTCACCGTCAGATTGCACGTGCGATAGCGACAGCGATAATGCGAGCGTGAGATGCTCGTACTGAACGGAGTGGAGTCCACGCAGAGAGATAACGCATTCTTTACAAGGCCGGTGACATCGCCGCTCGATAACACTTGCTCATTCAGCTTTCTACATCAGCAAGAAGAAGCTCAGCGCATCAAACGATAAATTTTTAAAATCTTTGGAATCATTGCGCGTTGAGCAACTTTTGAGATAATTGATATCTTGAACATTACCGATGAGCCGATTTTTGACGATCTCATCGTCAAGATTGAGACTCACCCATTCGGCCAACACAATGTCTGGGCACAGCGACGAAATAATAATACCTATACAGCAACAAGCTTTGTACACGCTGCCATGCGAAAATTTTCTGTACGTCGAAGGAAGATTGACGGTGAAAAAGAAAAACAATCAGATGCCAATGACGCTTAAATAATTGCGTGGCGTTCATGTTCGATGAGATTCGATATGAATTCATTAGTGTAGAAATTGTCCGTGGGTATAACAGAAACGTGAGCATAAGTTCAAGAATTACGTGTTGATGACGACAAAGCTTTGTTTGCGATGAACGCTGGGTGGAATTCTAGATCCGACACAGAGGAAGAACACTTTAATTTTTGCGTGCCACTCAGCACGCTGTTAGGCTTTTGCGAAGATTACAAACGCGTGATCGTCAACGCTCTCCACGAATTGATTTTGATACGAGCGCGCAACGATTACAATTGCCTGGTGGGAAGTCCTGTGTTAGAGTCCGAGATTGAATTATTTAAAGTACAGTGACGGATGTCTCATGTTGCGTTAAACGAAGTCAATAAATTATCACTGCTACGAATATTGGAAAGCGATCATTATTAGCGTCTGAGCATGAGTTTCCGCTCGTGGGATTTATACGAGTATCTTCTGTTACATAATACGACAAAGTATTCATGGGTCGTCAAATCAGCTTAAGAAGCCGCGATTATCTTTGCTCTGCAGACCGGTCGAAAAAATATCATGTCACGAGATATTAGTGTGTTCAACAATTGTAATTTAAGTAACGTGAAAGAATATCTAAATTCAGAATTTTATCCGTACAAAGAAATGCTATTTAACATGCTCTCATTTACCGAGGAAGGACTTTTTGTGGTCATTGATTGCAAAACGAATCCGTCGAGTGCCACTGTGGACGTATAGAATTTGACTGAAGGAGAATGTGCCCGCAAATATAACAGCCTGTTGTTTTATGATACACGATCGTGTGGTTCAGTATAATCCGTTGACCAATGTAATGCGCAAGATCATGTAAATTGCAACATCAACATGTATTTAGAACTTTAAAGAGAAAGAAAAACTGGAGTGCAGTCTCGAAAAATTGTTCATTATGGCCATACCTAGTCTGTCTCTTCTCTTCAATTCCAGAAATATTAGCATATACGTTACAATTTATCGCGTGTACAATCAGTCTTACCCGCTTGTACGAACGGTTGAAAAAATGTATTTTGCCAAAAAGAGCAGCGCATCGTACGACATGAAGAAGGAATATAACATGTGTTTCAACATTTTATACAAAAAAAATGTTTTTCAACATTATGTATTATACATACACAGCATGGAGAGTCGCGCGTGCGCTTACTAAGCAGACGTTACGACCTGACGAATATGGAACCTACAAATTTTTGGAAATTGGAATCAAGGTTGGTCTACCAACTTACGTGGAGATCGCCCTCGATCTAATTGCGGACACGAAATATCGTTGTCTCTCGAAATGTGAAAGGACCTCTACGAGCAGCGATCGAATATTTATAATATGCTTTAAAATGAATACAAAGACAATTTCATAAGCGTTGGACCGCTAACAGCCAGAGTTTGCACACTGAACGATGCTATGCTCATACATCTCGATTCTTCGTCCGTACGCATGACGATGATTGAAACGACGCTACGCCATATGTTTGACTTTGACAGGTGTATCGATCTAACGTTCGAATGATTAGCCCGATTCGCTGATACGGTCAATGTCAAGTATACGCGATTCTTCAATATTGCGTCCGAGAACGCTATATGCAATAGTGTGCGAGACTGCACCGCGCGTAAAGATTAAAGTGAGAGAACGGCACACGGCTGATATAACGCACGACAATGAAGAGAACTCCGTTTCGTTGTAGTTTGACTAAAGATTTTACTTCAAATTTTAGCACAAATTCAGTATACATAAATAATTGTCGCAGAATATTCGATACAATCATCTTTTCCGAATTATAATCGTAGTAGAAGTAATAGAAATCGCGACGATTTTCTCGGCGGTTTTCGACACGATATAACAGCGAGACTCTGAACACTAAGAGAGCGAGATCGGCGACGATCGGTGCATATATTGCTTTCGTGGCCTGGGCTCTCTTTTTGATAAAATCCAATAGAATTTTGCCACAATTGTAATTTTTACGTGGTGTTTGTTGTATAAAATTGATTGGCACCTCGGATTCTTTTCTAACGACGTTCGACGTAACAGTCATGCGCGACAGAAAATCCGCGCGTGGGATTGATGGCTGCGCATAACGTGTTCGCCGGAGCGCTGCGCTCGCGAATTGAATTGTTCTCGAACCTTCGATGGTCCGTTGTCGTTGTTTGTGTGTGTGTAACGAACAAATTTGAAAATGAAAAAAACGACAAATTGATAACTTTAGCGAGAATTAAGACCATGCTAGGAATAAATTTATAAACTCATTTCAAGCATGCGTCTAACAATAATTACTGTTAATCGAACGAAAGAATTATTACTTTTTTACGAATTAACGATCTCAAAC
Organism: Acromyrmex charruanus; assembly: GCA_017607545.1. Classification (NCBI taxonomy): domain Eukaryota; kingdom Metazoa; phylum Arthropoda; class Insecta; order Hymenoptera; family Formicidae; genus Acromyrmex; species Acromyrmex charruanus. The sequence continues at coordinate 38,841 of JAANIC010003466.1, read as the reverse complement.
AAATAGCGACATCTTTAATGGACATCAGTTCGTCAATTGCGAGCTATTAGCTTTAATTTTTAGTACGTATAAAAATCATTGTAATAATATGTGAATAAAAAATCGTTCGCATCACTACATATGTACGAGGGCAAGTCAATAAGTTCTTAGAAAAACATAGTAAAACACATTTTTTTTGATCGATTCATTTTTATTTCTCAACATAGTCTCCTTTCAGGTCAACCTACACTTGATCCAACGATTCTTCAACTTTTTCAAGTCCGAATAATATGATTTGTCCAATCTTCCAAAATAAGCCTTTGTTTCGGCGATGAGCTGCTCTCTGGTGGTGAATCTCTTTCCTCCGAACTATTCTTTCAGGTTTAGAAACAGGAAATAGTTGCAGGGGGTTAATCTGGCGAATATGCTAGATGGAGAAGCAATTCGTAGAGGAATTCATTGAATTTGGCCATCAGTGCCGAGCACGTGTGAACCCGTGTATTGGAAGAGTATTTTCTTCTTCGCCAAATGGGGACGTTTTTTCTTTAAAATGTTGTTGAAACGGTCCAATAAGGCTGCAAAGTAATCGCCATTAATCGTTTGCTTCGACGGAAGGTAATCGATATGAATTATACCGCGTGCATTCCAAAAATCTGTGACCATCACCTTTCCGACCGACTTTACGGTCTTCACCTTCTTTGGAGCTGGTTTACTCGATGAAGTCCATTGTTTTGACTGTTCCTTCGTCTCGGGTGTAAAGTAATGGATCCATGTTTCGTCCACAGTAGTGAATCGACGCAAAATCTGGATTACGTTGAAACATCTCCAAAATTGTTTTGAAGTCGTCACACGGTCGCGCTTATGGTCCACAGTGGGCAAACGCGGCATCCATCTTGCCGATAGCTTTTTCATATCCAATTGTTCGTGTAAAATTGAAATCACTGTGATATGCCTATGGCCTCAACAAGCTTGCGCACTTTCACTCGTCGATCAGTATAAACAATATCATGGACTTTATCAATGCTTTCTGGCGTAGCAGCCTCAGTTGGATGTCCCGAACGAGGTGCATCACATGTGGATGTACGATCACGTTTAAATTCATTCACCCAATTGTATACAGTCGCAAACGCTGGTGCAGATGTGCTATGAACATTATTCAACTCGGCTTTGATTTCTTTCAGCGTTAAACCTTTCATATGTAGATGTTTGATCACTGCACGAAACTCGTTTTTTTCCACTTTGCAAAAAATACAAAGGTTGTTTGCTTTAATCATCTATAGAAATGAAACCACCGAATTCCGTTAAAAAATTGACAGTAATCAGCTGAAAGATGCTACTTCTTAAAAAGTAATATGACATGACACTCTGAGTGCTCTCTGACAGATTTTCTAAGAACTTATTGACTTGCCCTCGTACTTTCTTTTACTCCCTATCCGTCGTATCTTTTGCTTTGACGCGCTAAGTAAAAAAACCATAAACCTGCATCATAATTGTAAAACCTGCATCATAAAAAAATGGATGTCCTACTTTTACTCTATTGATTTATTTCTTTCATTTTTTCTTTAATGTTACGTTATGATAGAGCGCAATGATGTTAGTCTCTGACATCATTGCGCTCTATCTTTTTCTAACATGCGAGTTCTTGTTACCTACGCATNATACACGGTAAGCGTATGCAAGCCTTTGTTACCGATGCATTTTTGTTACGTTTATGTAAACATAGAATTCTGATTGATGAATGACATAAACATAATATGCGTGACGATGGCGGGCTGCGGCGGTGAAAAATATGGAACGCATAGCGGAATGTCATCACGCATGTCATGTTTATATAATTCGACTGGGTTCTAATGTTTATATAAACATATCTCGGTTATCACTTTTTATGTAAACAGCGATACCGGCGATTGGGGACCTTCCCCGCGCTGCTTTCACTCTCATGCCTACTAGTACTCCCTGCGCCCTGCGTCCCCTTAGAGGACCTGGCTTAGAACCGCTAGTATACCTACTCATGTTTGGTGCCTTATAAGGACTTTACATTATAAATAGTACGCAAATTTGCTTAACCGTATTCATTTAAATTAAAAAAGTCCTATTTGGATCATGGTTTGATTTAGAACATTCTCCTCTATTCTCGCAGAAATCAAGTGTCAGATTAAACATAAGTCTTGAATTAAAGATACTTAAAAAGCTTATCGACAGAATGCCAAAATTTGTCTTATGTTATTAAAACTCAAGGAGATTAAACTTAAAATAATTAAAAGTCTGAGGAAAAATATAAATTTTTTTTTTTTAGTAAAAATCAAAACTCAAAATAAATTCAAAAATATAGTGCGTGCAAACTGTGTTTAAATTTTTCTTTATGTTACAACATTTTCATAAATAGAGAGAAGATGTTGAAACTTTTGAATGTATATTGTTAGAAAAAGTAAAGGACGAGGATGTCAGAAAGGTGTCAATTTTCTCCACGTAATGGTAAATTATTATTAATCTAAAAACTAAGGCGTTAAAACTAAAACGCAAATTAAGGAGGATGGAAAGGTTTGAATTTTTGAAAAAAATTCAATTTTTAATTTTTTTACATATTCCGTTTATAATTTTTTAAGAATATTTTCCTTTTATATAAGTATAATTTTTTAAGAATATTTTCCTTTTATTTTTTTTTTAGAAATTCGCAAAATTGAGCTCAGAAGAGCAAAAAATGTGAGGCCGTATATAGCAAAATACTCACGAACAGGTAGAGGCTCGATTTGATAAGATTTAGTTTGTGTAAAAGTCCTTCATATTTTTATTTTCCAATTATTGTTTTCAATGGTTTTATAAATACTTTATTCTATTTTATTACCTACATGATGCCATTTCTGTACAAAAAATAATTGTAAAAGGTATTTTCGTATCTTTGTTTAAATTATATTAGAGGTAAAAATATTGTGAATTGCACAGTGATGTACAATAATGGAAACATTAATTCGAAACAATTGTTGAAGAAATGAAAAACAATATCTGTGCAATTTAAAAATATGATAATAACATAAAGTACAGGCGATAGGAGTCAACGCTGATTATCAATTAGCGCAATTCTTCTTAATATTAAATATATAAACCTTAATCTTGAACGTTTCCACTCATGGTTTAAGTCTTCATTAGCAATCTTTCCCCCTAACACAACGGTTGGATTATTGCATTATAAAATAATATCTCCAATGTTTTTCCTCTCAAAAAATTGAATCGTTAACTGTTGTGAGGTAAGTCACATACTCACAAAGTTAGAAAGCTTAGTGGTAATGAGAACTCAAGCTCACACAATCGACGCCTCAACGCTCAACAATAAATATGTCGCATGCAACATTTTGTGCATTGTTAATAAGTTAAAAATTATCAACTAGCATCAACAAAAGAGACTAAAGCTGAAAAAAATCGACGTTCTGCAATTGCTGCTAGACCAAAGCTGACTTAGAGATATCATTTTATAAAGTGGGAAACTTTTGAACTTCGTAACTATCAATTTTCTCTAATTTTTTTTTCAAATTTTAACTAACCGCTTTACTCGAAATAGCAATTTTCGTTGATTTTGCCACGATTAAGAACGGCTGTAAATACCGACTTCAAATTTTTTTTTTTTTAGTAAAGATAACAAAATTTTCTGTTAACTGAACCAACATTTGTGTATAAAAATTTATTTTTTAGTCTCGTTTCAATAATAAATAACTTAAATTTTTCGACATTATTCTATTTTTAATCACCATTTTTAGAATCTTCTCTTTCTTTTTCAGATTTTAAATTCATCTGTAAACGAGAATCTCACCAAAAAAATGGCATCAAAAAAATTAAAAAGTTTCAATTCACTTATTCGAAATCGTGGCAAGAACGGAGTTGTCTTTAATGTGCAGTTGTCTTTAAATATTAATATTGCCCTCAATTATTTATATTTTATGAACTTTCGTAGCTGATTTTATTCGTTGAGAAAGCATTCAAAATATGCTAATAAAAAAATGTATGTATATGTTTATTTATCCATAAACGACATTCGAATTTTACGTAATTTTCAGCCTTCCAAATCTTTCCATCCCTAATACATTCACAATAAACAACAATAATTTTAGATATTAAATGTTTAATATCTTTATATAATAATTTTAATTTTTCCTAAAAAATTAAAATTTTTAGAAATTTAGAATCAAATTGCAGCTCAAAAATTACAAAAATAATGTCACTTTTACTTACTAAAGATAAAAATTGACACCTTTTTATTAGAATCCTACTTTCATTGTCATTAAAAAATTTTTTAATTTTTTAGATCGCTATTTCATTTGTGCTTTTTTATCGTACGACAAGTTTTTCAAGCCTGTTGATTGGCTGTAGGATAAAAAGATCCGAGGACCTCTCTCTCCTGTATTTCGTACAAAACACGCAAATGAAATAACCCTTAGATGTAAATTAAATATAAAATAATATTGATGCTAAATTACAAAATTTACCGCGTCTAATAATTGTTGCACGCAAGAGCACAAAATATAAAGCTGTACTGTTGCACCTGATGTGAACATGATAATCGAAATTGCTTCTCCAAACGTCGTGGATGTAACCTGAAAAAAGATGTATTAGTTATTAAATCATAACACAATGATATAAAAGAACTCTCTTAGAAGTACAATAATACGTTTCCTGAAGATTTTTTGTGCTGAACGTGATACTGTTAGCAGAATTTGTCTAACACATCAAGGTTTAGAATAAATTGAAATGAAATCGATCAAAATGGCGTTTTTAGTCATTTTTAACAATTTTTTTTGCGGCAAAAGAAGAACTGATCTTTAAATAAATTCAACAAAATCTGAAAGTATAACTCAAAAGATTTCCAATGAGTTTTGGTTCATGATCATACGACATTTCTTCATAAAGTTATAACTATTCGAACTATGGATTTTCTGTAAAATTTTCAAGAAAGATATGCATACGTACTTAATGTTGGTGCGTGCATGCATGCGTGCGTGCGTGCGTGCGTGCGTACGTGAGTACGTGTGTGTGTTGCTAAAACTGTAAATATATGAGATATTACAGAAAGTCTAAAATTCGAACAGCTATAACTTGATGAAAAAAATCGTACGATCATGAACCAAAGTTCGTTTGAAAATCCTTGAATTATGTAACATCTCATCCGGATGGATAATAGTAGTAGCGTTTCGCTGCATTATCTGTAACAGTTCTTTAAAGCTCCAAAAAATTCAAAACAGACGCTACTTTCTTACTTCTCATTGAATACATTCGAGTCGCGCGCCATCATTGTTTTCCTGTTATGTGAATTCTCAATAGGAATAAACTGCCAAAGTTTTTGTGAAATTAATATTGCGAATAATATAATAGAGATATCACATTTCTCGGTAACTTCACAGATATCAATAAAAATCGAGAATATCAACTCATCAAGGCTAAAAAATTTAATCATTTATATCTATCAAGACATCAATACTTATATATCAAGTGATGTTATACGAGCGGTATCTTGAAGGCATCCTTATGATGTATATCCTTTCGATATCCTTTAAGACGGTGTTGTATGAAATAATTTCTCACAATTTTAATACATATACTACACAAAGTATAGATGACATTTGAAGTATATTAAATATAACAATACATTAATGAGAGAACGAAGTGCAATATCTAACGTAATAAGAGGCGCGGAAATTGAAAAGGGATTTTTACAAGTAGAAAATTGTAGAAAACATTGAAAATGAGCAAGATTTTCAGCAGTAGCATACTTGACGCGCCCATTTTGTTTATAATCGTAATTTAAAATAAAAATTTCTAAAACAATCGTTTGTGCACTGATTTTTTAAATAAAAATTGTACGATTTCAAGAGTACTTTAAAGTTATAACTAAAAAAAATTTTGTTTATTTTTTTGTTTAACAAAATACCCTCATCACCCATAATTTTCTTAAATTTTCAAATTTTGTTTTAACAAATTAAAGATTATTTTTTTACGAATTCAACCATGTGTATTAAAGTTATATTATAACATATCATTTTCAAGAATTAATTATTAACCCTTCCGTATGTAATCCATGCTCATATGCTTAAGTAATTGTTGTCGGAAATAAAATATATGAAAATTTGAAAAGATGTCTTAAGTAAAATTGGTTTAGTTTTCTATATGCTTTATTATATATGTATTTAAATTTTATATACAATATATTGGGTGGATCCATATATCCGTTCGGTTTTTGTTAGTAGTGAAAAACGGAGAATATAACATTGATTAAAAATTCATCCTTTGTATGAAAAAAATTTGTTTCATTTTAGCCTTCAAAAACCGAACGGATATATGGATCCACCCAATATATATATGTATATGCATTTAGATTTTCTAAATATTTTTAAGATATATATACATATTAATCCTGTTATTATTTCTTTGATATTTATGCCTAAATTCTAAACAAGTTTGTAACATATTCTCGTAAGATTTATAAGAATTTTGAAGTGTATACCTTTATGTGTATACCTGTATGTGTATACCTTTATACGATATTTTTACAGACAGTTTTTTACTAGTAAGATTTACAAGAAATCGTAAATATTTACGAACAATCTTACGTCTTACGATACATACGTATAAAATAAGAATATTGGTTATAAGTTCTTTCGAGTTTTACGAGAGCGTTACGAGTCTAACGATTCTGCTTAGAATTGACCTATTAATTTCTTCTATGAATAAAAATTAAAAATAATTTTATTCCAAATCCATTCTTTTATAATAAAATTATTGTGTAAAATTGAATCTTTAAAAAATAAATTTTTAAAAAATTGTATTTAAAAATACATCGAATTGTTAGAANTAAAGTATATTTACAATAAATTGGTAGAAAATCTCGCGTCTAAATCGTCATGTGTAATGAGATATAAGAAATAATCTTCTAAATCACGTATCACGTATCAGAGTCGTGACATATTTTTCAAAGAAAAGATAAGTTTCTTGGAATAGATGATAGGAATAACTGTGCAATAACATTTCATAAATACATTCAAGATAATTATAATAAATGGACAGTATAAGAATATTCACATCAGTCTTACGTTCAGTCAGTGCAATTGTTCTGTCATAATCATATGTATATAATTTGTTAAATTATTTTTATATTACGATACAAAGCAAAGTTTAACATTTTTAGACAAAATTATCAATCCACTTAATGTTGTTAGACTTTTATTAGCATCTATAAGTTCAGTATATCTAACAGAAACATCAGTCACTGAAGCAGAAATAGAATTAAAGGAACACATACAAAAATTATTGTTGGATAGCATTTTTCACTATGATGGATTGGAAGTAACAAAAGAAATCTATTTCGATGATCAAGAATCTTATAAACTACATAATTCTGAAATAATTGAAGATGACGAAGAAGCATGGAGTGAAGATAATTTAAATTTTCATCCTCAATGTTAAATGATGACGGAGACTTTCACAGTTCTTATAAAAGACGAGCTGTTGAGTATTGGCGGAATTGGGATATTAATAAAAAAAATAACAACAAAAGGAATCGTCTGCTAAAATCAGTGCAAAATAAATGTAGAAGAGTTTCATCTGAATGTCAATTAAGAAAATGGGAAGAATAATTATATTCAGATGGAAATCGTATAGAAAAATTATCTTACATCTCTAAATTTACACATGATAAATTTACTACAGCTGTTGAATCAGGATTCATAGTTCATGATATCGATTTACAAAGATGGACTTTACAAGCTCAAGAGAAGAAATAGGAAATTTAAATCCTATATTTAAAGCATCTTACTGTTACGTCCTACAGACGCCACGATATCTTTTTTCTCTTCGCCGCGATTATGGTGGGCGTCTACGAGACCCGAGCAACGCCTTCTGATAACGGACTGATAGAATTGAAAGAGGGACCGGACAGGGGCCGCGAAAACTCGTAAACGTCAATCAACCCAGAAAAAATGATAAGCTTAATGTAGGCCCAAAAAGAGACAAGATTGCAAAGACATCACGCAATAGTAAAATTCTAAGCTTTATCATCCGAGACTGACTAACAACTTTATCTTAAAACAAGCGCCATACCGCACTTAAGAAAAATCATAAACGCATAGAATAACTTTCAACAGGAGCGTTATCTGAAACCAAACTCGCACTGACAATAATAGCATGGTAACCATCTGCTTATCTAGTCATATTTTCCGCAAGAATAATAGAATTCGTCATCCGTCTCGAAGCAATCTTGGCCTTTTTTTTAAACCATAAATCACTTTCTCTTTTTCCCAAAACTACTCTATGTACTTTAGAGCACTCACGATAAAACTTTATAAAAATCGTAAATCTCGCGTGACATTGCAACTAACATTAGGATCCTAAACAAAGAGCTCCACACCCTTTTTTCGGGGTATAAATAGAGGTCCCGCGGAAGCACAGAGTGTCAGTACGGGAGTTAAACTCATCTAGTCCGTGTCAGTACGGGATTTAAACTCATCTAGTCCGCGTCAGTATAGAGTTTTAAAACCATGGAGACGGCATCAGCAAGTAGTTATCTAGAACAATCCGAAAAATTAACCCGCGTTCGATCCGAGTGTGAATTCTTAAAAAATCGCAACTGAAGACACTCTTCGCTGACGACGGACCTCCTTGGCCCACTCGCCTACCCGATATCTTGGAGACAACTTATAAGTAAGTCATAATTATTTACCGTCCACCCCGCGTTTCCCATGGAAAAACACATTCATTGTATACACACACATACACGCATTCACAAATTGTAGTCATAATAGACACCTTGTTTATTTTTTGTTAATAAATGTAATCTAAGGTACTTCCCCGTTTTTTTTTATTGCCATCACCCCTCGTATTCACTTTCCTCGAATACCCGAGATCGCACGAGGTCCACTCCCGAGTCAAAGGGATTAAGTTCCTTGACCGAAAGATAGGACCGACGTTCGCACTGTCCAGCGGAACAGGTGTCATAGGGTCCCTTCGGACGTTGACCCACATTCCGGGACTTAAAAGGTGCGTACGACTCACAGGTGTTCGCCCCCGTGCGTATACCTGTGAGATTGAGTCTAACCGTCCTTCCATACCCTCTCCATTCTCCCTTATTGTCTCCTTGATCAAATTTCAAGGGTTTGGACGTAACATTACAGTTGGGAAATTTAAATCCTATATTTAAAGCATCTTACAGTTGGGTATTGAGATTCAAAAAGTCCCACCGATTGTTTCGAGAAAAATTACGAAATTTGTAACTAGAAGAACAATAGAAGATTCCGTTAATTTGCAAAATACAGCTGATAATTTTCTGAAAACAATGAAATCATTTATCAAACAATTTGGATCTGAAAATGTTTTTAATTCTGATCAAAATGTAGTTTCCAATTGGAAATTCATTCTGGAAGATTATTATCTAATCAAGGAATAAAGAAAGTAGAGTGTGTTGTGCAATCTATATCATCAACAACACACTCATATACCAATAATATTATGTAATGGAAATTTGCTGTCATCTTTATTTATTGTATTAAAAGAAACTAATGGTATATTTGGACCAAGAATACAAGATATCTTATTTACACCAATAAATGTTTACGTAAAAGCATCTAAATCTGGTATAAAATGATTTCAGATAATTAAATAAATTTCCTTTCACAGCCGATTTTCAGATATTGTTTTACTATTGAAAAGTAAATATAAATTTGCATAAACAAAATAATATAATGTAATTATATTCTTTGTTATTTCTATGATATATTTTATATTTTATTTAAGAATCTCATAACAGTAAAATATTTATTAATTTAACATTTATATTTCTTCCAGATTATTTTAAAGTGTGGTTAGAAGAAGCTTATTTTTCAAATATTAGTTCTAATAATGTTATTTTTATCGATTCATAAACTGGATATTGTTCCAATATTGGAATTTTAATATACTTGATGCCTTTTTTTACATTTTTAATGTCTTTTCCGATTCATTATCAATTTCTAGTTTAGTTAACAAATACCAGTATATAATTTCGTTTTCGTCCAATCCCTTTTTATTAAACATTACATTATAAATAAATAAATATTGTTTGAAATAAATCGTTGTTTCATTATTTTCTAGTTTAATCCAAAAATAGCTTATAATTTCGTTTCTGTCTAATCTTTTTTCATCAAATACTAAATTATAAACAAATGGTGATTGATGATAAAATATGCTGCTGAAGATTTTGTTTATTTTTGATACTTTGTTCTTATAATTTTTTACTTATTATCAATGTAAAAATTTATTTTTAATTTCTGCGCCTCTCATTACGCTATCTGTTGCATTTCGTATTCTTATTTTAATGTGTTGTTATACTTTATACACCTTAAACGTATTCCATATTTTATATTAAATCTATTATGAAAGATTATCCTATACAATATAATTCTGAAGAATGTCCAAAGGATGACTACATCATGGGATATCCTCAAAATGCCATCCAGAAAATTATATTATGTGGGATTTATTTTAATATCTAATAAATAAATATGAAATATTATATATGTTTTGATTGTACTTCTTTTTTATGGCGTTATTTTTTTGTTTTTTTATTGTATCTTTAGACATCTTTTCATATATTTGCGAAAAAATATTGCATTTAATTTCGCACCTTTTTAGTAATGTTATATTTTATAATTATTTTCCTATTATTATTATTAATTCCATTATTACAAATAAAAAGGAAAAAGGGCTACGAGCCTAAAAACAATCAACATAAAATGACAAACTGTATAAATAGTTAAAAAATAAAATAAAACATGTCATGAAATTAAAAACGTAAATTATAATTTGACAATCAGAAGGTGAACAAAATAAACGTTTCGATCCTTGTTGGATCATTTTCAATGTGACAAATAAATTAATAATAGAAATGTAACGTAGATAAAACATAAGAAATTAAATAAAATTCGCATTCGGACGCAATATTAACTATAAAACTCGCTCCAAATTGAAAGGAAATCAAACAAACGATTATAGTTGACACAAATGTGCTCCTCCGAACCGTGTGTGTGTATAAGGACGAACATATTTCTGTTAAAAAGTATAAATTATAATAATAAATTAACGACGGAAGTAAATAAAAATAATAAGAAAAGTACAAATCGAATCGCAAACAATAAAAAGAAAGGTACAAAACAAGTCGCAAATAATAAGTTAAAATTAAAAGAAAGAGGCAAAAATTATCTTTGATATTATAAGACAAGCACATAAGAAATAATAATGACGATAGAAAAAGAATAAAATGCCGACATTCATTGTGTATGTATAATGAGTTCAGAACAAATAAATTTATAATAAATACCTTATGTGTGTCAAAATGATATGTTATCGATTAGGCAATGCGATGGGAATCGAAATTGATCATCTCTCTAGGAAGCTAATTTTATTATTATTTTCATGTATATTGATTTCACTTCCTTTTTACGCATTATTTCTTTGTTTTTTTATTATGTTTTTGAACATCTTTTTCATATATTTGCAAACAAATATTGCAATTTAATTTTACATCTTTTTTATGATATTATTTTTTATTATTTTCATTATTTTATTATTATTTTATTACTATATTTTCATTATTTTTATTTTTCTTATTATTATTATTTTCATTATTATTTTCATGTATTTACATTTAAAATGTAAAGGTATTCCAAAATATATTTAATGCTATTTTTTTACTGCTATTATTTTTAACATCATTTCTGATTGATTTCATGAATTTTTATTAAGTTCTTGTTTAATATAATTTTATTAAGTTCTTGTTTAATTAATAATAATAAACTTTATGTTCATATTTAAATGTATTACATAAAACGATGCGAACTGGTGCAGAATAAATGCGAAAGAGGTACAAAAGAGAGTACAAGTGGTGCGGAAGAAGTACAAAAGAGTTGCGAAAACGATGAGAAGAGATGCGGAGAAATGTAGAAGAAATGTGAAATTAATGTGAGGGAGGTGTGAGAGAGATGTGGTACAGATTTAGAAAAAGTACAGAAAGGTATATAAAAGATGCGATAGAGATGCCGGAAAGGTGCGAGAGAGGTGCAGAAATAGTGTAAAAGAAATGTAGTAGAAGTTCAGAAAAGATGTAGATCAAGTGTAGAAAAATATTGAAAAAATGCAAAAAAGGTGTAGAAAAAGTGTAAAAAAGTGCAGAAAATGAGTGTAAAAAAGTGCAGAAGAAGTGTAGAAAAGATTCAAGAAAAGTGTAGAAAGTGCTGAAAAAAGGTGTAAAAGGGGATAAGATTTTGCGAAGATGACGACGTATCTGAATGAATAAATGACATAAATTAGGCTAAAAAATATGTGCACATATTCATATCTACGCATCAAGTACATTTACGGACATGATCGTAATCTCATTTTAATTGTAAAAATATATATTCCTCCCTAATATATGCATTTTTTTATAACATTAATTTGTTTAAACAAAACAATAATTTTTAATTATATAAGCGAGTTCCTTCCTGTAAAGGATACGCTGTAGCGTCTCTTTCATGACATGATATTATATTACGTACTACAAAAATATACTTGACGGGAGCCACTACCGCGTCTCCTGATATGTTAATTAATATTATACAGGATGGACCAAAAGTCTTAATACACCCAAATATCTCATAAACGATGCATTTTAGAAAAAAATGTTTCTTACAAAAGTTGTAAGGCTTAAAAAAAAGTATTCAACAATAGTAGTTATTTAACCTAGGATGACGTTGTCAAGGTCAGGTCAAGGTCAACATGAATTTTTTAAATAAAACCTCCCTTTTTTCATTACATATTCTTACCCCGAGAGCTTTCCAAAACACTACAATTAAGTTTATTTTCATTAAGTACTTTGCGAGTCATAAGGCTTGAAAGAATATCGCCGACATTAGAATTACGCAAGGTATCCAACCGACGGTTAAAACCTCTTGAATGTTGTTTAGAATCATGTCCTGAATAACATTTGTTAAGATCAAGTTCATTGGAAATTGTCTCTCTTATTTTCATTTTTGCACAGAAAATTCATTTTTATGTAAAATTAAAATAAAAAAGTCTCCAATGATCTTGATCTTAACAAATGTTATTCAAGACATGATCCTGAACAACATTCAACCATTATTTGGACACCTTGCGTAATGCTAATGTCGACGGTATTGTAATTTTCAAGTCTTATAACAAAGAACTTAATGAAAATGAACTTAATTATAATGTTTTGGAAAGCTCTCGAGATAAGCTACAAAAATATGTAATAAAAAGGGGGGCGGTTAAAAAATTCATGTTGACCTTGACCTGACTTTGACAACGCCATCCTAGGTTAAATAACTACTATTGTTGAATGCGTTTTTTTAAGCCTTACAACTTTTATAAGAAACATTTTTTTCTAAAATGCATTGTTAATGAAATATTTGAGTGTATCCAGATTTTTGGCCCACCCTGTATATCATTTTTGTTATCAATATTTTCTCATCTAGTCCATATGTATTACAATTAATTTTTAACGTCAGTAAAATGTCACACTTGGACCAAGATGATGTCACACTTGGACCAAGATGATGCTATGAATAATTTTTGTTATTCTAAATTTTAATTCAAACTTAGAAAAATTATTGAAAAATACTGAGCCAAATTTTCGTGGGATCTCACAGACTCCAGTGTGAGCATTAAAGATAATAGTTTACATAATAGTAATAGTAATAGCATTAATAGTAATAGTTTACACTGTTAATTATTGAATTAAGAATAAAATACTTACATTTGTCCCAACAACGGATTGTCATCGCTGATATCCAAATTTATTTTAAGCCCACCAGGTATCTTGATTGTAAAAGCCCTTTGCAAGATCCTAAACCGCTTGAACAAGATCTCAGTCTTTTGCACTAATAAGCGCATTCATCCCATTTGCGCAACCAATTAAATTGTTATAATATTGTTATAATTGTTAATATTGACCATTATTCAAAATCTTACAGACTCACAATCAAACTAATCGACAGGCTCAACAAGCAAACTGACAGACCGTAAAAGCTGTGCGAGAATTTACAGTAAAAATGTACGTGATATCATTTTGAAAAAGAATCCTGAGCAAGTGCAAAAGTTTATACCTCAGTCGAAAAGTATATTACGTTCAAATGATGCCATGAATAACTTCAACATATTATTAGTTCACACACATACACACATACACGCACGCACGCACGCACGCACGCACGCACATATCAGTTATAATTAGATCATTAGAATATATCAGCAGCAAAGGTGCAATGCCTCGAATAAAAGCCTCAATCAAAAAATATACGAGAATACGTCACGCTCGAAAGATTCCACCACAGCATTTTTATCTGTTGCAGCTCTTCGAATATCATTGAAGCACAATTAAATACATCGAATGGCAATCGAAGGGCCATCGAACGACTATCGAACCGATAACGGCTACCAAACAGCTATAGAGAGACTATCGGTCCACTATAAACAGTTATCAGTTCACGGTAAACAGTTATTGGTTCACTGTAAACAGTTATCAAACTGATATCGAACGGATATCAAATCATTATCGGTTCATTTTCAACATCTATTTGCTGTATTTATTTAAATGTTTATACGTAACAGAAATAAAACATGATAATGCGGAATGACATACATTTTATTTAAAAATTTTACAATTCTTTTTGGCGTCGCGACCACCAGTTAAATATTTTAAATACATTTTGCAAAGCACAATTCTTTGCACATTGTATAGTATTACAATCATCCAGATTATGTAGCGATTCCACATCATTTAATGCACATTCAAAGTTCCGACAATGATATTATTGCTGTCGAGTATCCATCAGCCATTTCCATTTTTTCGTGTTCCTTGACATATACGAAAACTTCATGGCTTTTGTAATAGACGCTTCGCCATGCTGTACGAGATCATCCCGTCGTCCCAATGCAATCCATGTGATAAGCACTCAACCAGGAAGCACAATATTTGTCGGATCTTGTCAGAAAATGCCATGGCATGGAGAATATAAAAAAATGTAGTGTGTAAGAATGATTACCTTCTCAGTATGGCAACTTCCTTCACGATAAATCTTTTATGGATGAAAAATCTTTGCAGATCCACAAACGTCGGTATGACCATGATAAGCAATTTTTCGAGACTGCATCTCACCCCGATTTTTTTTTCTTTATATTCTGGATATTTGTTGACGTTGCAATTTATACAATCTTGTGCACTATGTTAGACAACGGATCGTATTTGATTATATAATCGTGTATGATAAGACAATAGGCAGTATTAAGCGGTATTGGCGGGCACATTTTCCTTGCAATCAAATTTTATGCGTACGTCCACAGTGGCGCTCTTGACGGATTCGTTTTATCGCGAGCAATCAATGTCGCGACCACAAAAGGCCCTTCCTCTAAAAATGAGAGCACGTTGAGTAGCGTTTCGAAGCAATCGATTCCATAATATGCTTTATGCGAAACGAAAACGCACATATCAAACAGGGCAGCGTATCTCTTTTTGCCAAAATCCAGATTTAAATAATCATACGGATAAAACGCTGAATTTAGATAAAGTTTTACGTTACTTAAATTACAATCATCGAACACGCTAACATGATATTTTTTCGATTTATAGAGCAAAGGTAACGTATCGCGGCTTCTCAAGCTGAGAGTCGCTTTTTGACTACTCATGAATGCTTGGTCGTATTCTGTAACTGAGGATACTCGTACAGATCCCACGAGCGAAAACTCATGCTCATAATGATCGCTTTTCAATACTCGCAGCATTGATCTCGTTTAACGCAACGTCAGGAATCCGCCACTGCACTTTGAATAATTCAACCTCTGGCTCTGTCGCAGGATTTCCCACCAAGCAATTGTAATCGTTGCGCGCTCGTATCAAAATCAATTCGTAGTAAGCGTTGATAACCACACATTTGTAATCTTCGCAATAGCCCAACAGTATGTTGAGCGGCAAAAATTAAAGTATCCTTCCTCCGTGTCGGATCTAGAGTTCCATCCTGCGTTCAAGGCAATCAAAGCTTTGTCGTATGTCATTGACACATATGTAGTTTTTGATGGTACTGGTAATTCCAACGTTCCTGTTGCAGTCAATTTCTACACCGTTGAGTTCATATCGAATTTCATCAAACATGAACGCCACGCAATTATTTCCAAGCATCGTCGATATCGGTTTTCTTCTTTATCGTCAATTTTCCTTCGATAGAGAAGAGTAGAGAAAACTGTTGTACAGCATTGTGTACAAATCCTGCTGCTGTGTGGGTATCCGTATCTCGTCGCTATGCCCAAACGTAGTGTTGAAGTACGAATTGTACGTGTGAGTTTCAATCTTGACGATGCAGTCATCAAAGATCAACTCACCGGTAATATTCAAGATATTTCGGCATTTCAAGGCATTTCGTACGGTGAAACCCAACGACTTTAAAAATGCAATGTTTATCGAATTTACATTGGCTAGAGTATAATACGTTTCAAAGCCCATCAGACCGAGCTCATAATCACCGTCGTCCAAATCTACAATTAGAAAGTAGCTCACGGCAAGAACACTCTTGCCAGTCAGCGTAAACGTCAGCGACATGTTTGAACGGGCACTGAGTTAAATGGCGCAATGTCAGTTCTTAAATTGTTTATCAACCGACCGCAGAATCTGTAGATATAACTGTCCTTAATTGTTCTGATTGTAACGCTGAAGGTCTGCACTTGATTACACTGTTTGCCAGATATCGTTCAAGTTCCTTCGGCGGTCGAAGATTGCCGAAACTGTCAAACACGTCGCGATTCTCCCTTTTTGCATATACCACCCAATGCATACCGGGTCCCTCAGCTCACTGTCTAGATTTACGATACCACTCTCTTTTCGACGTATTCCTTCGACCGGTAATGTGTTATAGCGATAGCTATAACTGATATAATAGAGTAATAATTAGACAACTTAGTCATTTTGCAACTGCAGAGTCACTTTGCAATCTGCAGACCATCGATTTCCGAAAAGTCAGCGTATCTCAATTGCGTTCTTCAATTGCGCACTTCAATTGTGAAAATGCAATCTTGCGGAAGCAACACCCAAATACTGCAAACTGTTCCCTGCAAGTTGCAAAAAAACGATTGCCCGTCGAATTAAAAAACCAAGATGTGATTCTCAGCAATGACCGCATTCGAAAAGAGAACGATCGAGACCAGCTCGAATAGCTGACCAAAGTTCAAGTCAGGCCAACAGTTCGAGCAAATATATTAACGTACGCCTTGACATACTGGGCAGAGTCTTATTATCAGCTGTTACCTGAGACTACGTCCATATATCAACAGCTCACGCGTCTGAATCATAAAGTCGACTGAATTATAAAATCAACGCGGTACGCGAATACACCTTGTATACCGAAATCGAGTCGATGCGTGGAAGTTAAGTGACAAATATCTTGTAAACTAAAATCAATATTTCAATTAAGAATTTTCTATCTCGTGACATTGTAAAAATAATTAAATATTAAAGTGTTAGTTTTATGTATTTGATGGTTTATTTCTGTATCTTCGTCCTTGTCCGAATCTCCTACCTGTATCCTTCATCCAAGAGTACAATATAATTGATGGCAGTGGTGGGATAGCTAAAAGAAAAATACAATCAGACGGGTTTGCTATTACCAGGACAGTCAGTATGGGCTTGCAGCTAAAAAGACAACCCGAATTGCCGATTACGGACTATAAAAGAGGAAAAGCATGAGACCAAACTTGCTGCGATACTAGGCATATAATACTACTCCATGGATCCAGGCACTGAGTACCAATAAAAGAATAAGCTTACTATACGATGTAACTGAAAAATTGCACATGCTTCGTTGAATAAGCAAAAATATTCACGTAAAAAAGCACGCTGAAATACACAATAAATATACAAATATCTTAATACGTCAACGAACTACAAAAAAAACACGCTGAATATCATCTCATAAGCCCTGAAAAAATCAGACGGACGGACAACCGTGAGAAAATAAGAACGTCATACAGCCAGCACAGCTGACTGATAACGCACACTGATCATCAACATCCTGCTGACATCATGAAACGGAGCAGACAAGCCGAAGGACGTGAAGGAATATCGCCGCATCGCTAAGACTACGTCACGCCGATGTTACGAGCCATCGCCACAACACAACGCAGCATCGCTCAACGAGACTATGAGGCATCGACGTCACGAGCTGTCAATACAACGCCGCATCGCTCACCGACACAGCCAGCAGCCATCAAAAACGCTGACAACATGCGATTACTTTGTAATGTAAGTCAGAAAAATTGTACTATACCTACGAGCGAATAACCAGCGTAAATTATTTAAATGTGAGCGAATAACCAGCGTAAATTATTTAAATGTGCGAAGAATTATAAAACGGATAAATCAATCCTGAACCGCGAGTAATAAACCGCGTATGACAACTTTAAACACTAAATACACCGCGTAAAGCGAATGAACGAAAATAGAAATACCGCGAATAGATAATAGACAACGCGAATTATGATTCAGCGAACCTCCATCGTTAAGAATAGTGGAAGACGCGTTATAACATTATAACAAACTTGAATAGGGCATTAGATTACTCGAACAGCAATTCTCAATTGACAACACCTACGAACGTGACAGTAACACTAATTTTCATCTTTGACTTAAACGATTACAGTCTCCTTGAAATAAACATGGATAACTCTCCGATAAACGCTACACTGGGCGCTACTGCAGAAGAGATCATCACAGAAATTTTACAAACAAGAGACAACCATGTGGTAGGACTGTTAACTGAAAACGTGGCTATGCAAGAGCTATTAAGAGAAATAAGAAAACTACGCGTTCAGGTCGCGCAACAGAAAGAAATAGGCAAAATCTACACACCGGGCAAAATCGAGATACTTTCTTCCCACACGATCCAGCTTTAGATCTAACGTACGGATGAATCACACGGGATGTTAGGCATCATGTTAGGCATCAACCTGGCACTTCTGTGGCACTTTCCTATCATTAAAAGAAGCGCGAAACATGATCCCCGAAATCGACGGATCTTTCAGAAATCGCGTACGAGAATTCTTGAACCCCAATACATATGTAATGAAAAATATACACCCGGCCGACGAGACAACTTTATTAGAAGCCATACTATGCACTGATTTTAGAGGAAAGGCAATGATGAACTTCCACACACGCAAGATGATAAGCTATGAGCAATTAAAACGAGAATTAGAAAGCGAGTATTTGAAAAAAAAGTACCGCTCATTTGCAATTAGAATTTAATTTGTTAAAACAAAAGTCATCGGAAAGCGCGCAAAATTTCGGACATCGAGTCGAAAATGTAGCCATGGAATTATACGAGTCCATGGAAAAGGGAAAACATCACTTTCCGGAACACGCAATTTTGGAAAACATAAAGGAACAAGCCTTGTGTAATTTCAAAATCGGATTAAATGAAGATATAAAATTATTAGTACGCGCACAATGCTACATAAATCTGCAGAAAGCAATCACGGGCGCGAGTGCTGAGGAAAAAGTAAAGGGACCGAACAACAATGTAACAATGGAAATAAATTCGATAATCCGCGACGCGGATTATTGTTATCGTATTATTGCGGATGTGCGGATGATTCGTGATATAGCGGATTATTGTAATCACTTACCAAAAATGTGGGAAAAAGGATCATCTAGGACGCGACTATAGAACAAGCCGATACACTAATAGATTCTCTCTACCGCGAGCCGAAGGACAACCATCGGTAAATACTGTAGACAAGTATTGCAACTACTGCAAGAAAGCCGGACATAGCGCAAAGATTGTTAGTAATTAAATAGACGACAAAACAAGGTTAAACCATGGCACGAAACTAATAAAAAATATTATCCAAAAAATAATAAGGGCCATTGGACAAAATATAAAGCGATAAAAAATTCACATACGAAAGATGGAAAAGTACCGAGGAAGATGATCTAGAAGACGCGAGCTCGAAAAAGCACACCGCAGCAAATTATCGGATTATACACGTGCCTTATGAGATACTGGACTGGACTTAATTACATTACCAGTACAGGGAGCCGACAGAAATAAAATAAGCTTCTTGTTTGATATCGGGGTAACTATTTCTCAAATTAAATTGAAAATGTTTAAAGGCAATACCATCGCTGACGGAAAAGTCAAAATCATAGGCGTCACGGAGCACGCAATGTCTACAATCAGAAAGGCGAATTTTACGATCAAACTATATGATGGAGAAATCAAGCATCCTGTATATATAGTACGAGACGATGCACCCATGGAATTCGCTGGAATCTTAGGAACGGATTTTATTCGAAGATACAAGGTTATGTTGAATTACACACGACCTGTAATGATTGACAGAGCACAATTTAAGCTACAATGTTCGAATTAAATTGAAGCCGCGAAGTAAAACTATCATGCAATGTACCGTCAATAAAAATGAGATCGTAATAACAAAATCAGAAAAAACGACACTAGGAATTTTTATAGGAAGGTGCTTAGTAGCTCCTTAGAATTATATACGTCCTGTAATTATAAATACTCTAAACACCACTACAGAGACTGAATTAGAAATATTACACCGCAAGTAACAATAGATGAATTAGAAGCGGATATGGAATATGAAACCGTGAATAAAATTTAATCAATAAAATTTTTTGAGAATTAAACTCCTCGCAAAGACTTAATAAAAATTTTTGCGAACAGAACATTTAAACAATAAAGAGAACAAAATGCTTCTTCAAATTTGTTCAGAATATAATGATGTATTTTACTTGAAAAGCAATCTTTTAATTTGCATTTCAACAATAGAGCTCGAAATAATAAAATAAATTCGTCCTGTGTAAACGTCAGACCATATCGCCTACCTAAAGATGGGAAAATATAATGCCGTAGTCAACAAACAAATTCGCGATATATAGGGAACGAGATAATCAGACCGAGCGTAAGCCAATGCTCTGTTGCTAGTACCAAAAAAGACTAACGCATTAGGAAAACTGAAATTTCGAATAATAGTAGACTTTCAAAAATTAAACGCCCTTATTATAGAAGATTCATTTCCTTTGCCCAATATACTAGATCAGTTGGGTAACGCCAAGTATTTCATTACACTAGATATTGAGTTCATATATCATCAAATTCAAATAGCGGAACAAGACAAAAACAAAACTGCGTTCTCAACACCGTATGGATACTATGAATTCAATAGAATGTCATTCGGATTAAAAAACGCGACATTTCAACGTCTTATGAATTCCGTATTAACTGAACTTCAGGGAATCAAATGCTTTATCTAGCTAGATGACTTGTAACATACGACTAGTCTAAGAGAACATAATGACCGATTGATCGCCATTCTCAGAAGATTACGCGAAAACAATTTAAAACTGCAACCGGATAAGTGCAAATTTTTTAGAAAAAAAGTGAGCTACTTAGGGCGTATTATTGTAGAAAATGGAATTTTACGGGACCCTTCCAAACTAGAAGTCGTGAAGAATTTTCCGGCGCCACAAAAAATCAAGGATATACAGTTATTTATATTAGGATTAGCTGGTTATTATAAAAAATTTATAGCAGATTTCTCACGGTAGCAAAACTGCTCACAAAGTTAACCAGAAAGGGCGAAAAATTTATTTAGACCACTGAGCAGCAGAATGCCTTTGATAATCTAAAAATTAAACTAATAACTGCGCTAGTGTTAAAATATTTGGATTTAATAAAGAATTTATTGTAACGACGGATGCATTAGACTACGCCATTGCAACCGTCTTATTGCAAGGCGCGGTAGGTCAGGATCGTCCGATTGCATACGCCAGCCGTGTATTAACGCGCGCCGAGCAAAATTATAGCACTACCGAGAAGAAACTACTTGCCGTGTAGGCTGTGAAACATTTCCGACCGTACTTATTTGAAATTAAATTTAAAATCATTACCGATTATAGACCATTAATATGGTTATTTAACATTATGGATCCGGGATCAAGATTAATCAAATGTAATCGAAGAATACGACTATGAAATAATACATAAATAAATCAGGAAAAACTAATGCAAATGCAGACGTTCTAAGCAGATATATAGGCAACGTACGAGGGGTGTTCAAAAAGTAAGTTTCCCTGCTCCGGGAAAAAAGCAAAACAAAATTTTTAGGTTAAAGTAACATATGTATTTATTGTTTGACTTATAAACTATTTTTCTACATAGTCCCCTTGGACTTGAATACATTTTTTATATCTGTTCTGAAGCTTTGACAAACCTAGTTTATAAAAATCCGTGCCCTGTTTTTTAAAGAATAATTTAACAAAGTCTTTCACTTCATCATTTGAATTGAAGTGATGGCCACCCAAACTTTCCTTTAACTTAGGAAAAAGATAAAAGTCACTTGGTGCGAGATCTGGAGAGTAGGGTGGGTGATCAAAAATTTCCCATTTGAATTTTTCCAGTAAGGTTTGTGTTTTTTTTGCTGAATGAGGCCGTGCATTGTCGTGAAAAAGCAACACTTTTCTCGATAATTTTCCAGGACGCTTTCGTTTAATGGCACTTTTAAGTTTATTTAGCACTTCACAGTAACGATCTGCATTTATCGTGGTACCGGATTCAAGAAAATCAATCAACAGAACACCTTCGTTGTCCCAAAAAACTGTGGCCATAACCTTACCAGCAGAATACTGGATTTTTGCTTTTTTTGGAGCACTCTCTTCTGATTTCTTCCAATTTCTTTTATCTTTTTCCTAAGTTAAAGGAAAGTTTGGGTGGCCATCACTTCAATTCAAATGATGAAGTGAAAGACTTTGTTAAATTATTCTTTAAAAAACAGGGCACGGATTTTTATAAACTAGGTTTGTCAAAGCTTCAGAACAGATATAAAAAATGTATTCAAGTCCAAGGGGACTATGTAGAAAAATAGTTTATAAGTCAAACAATAAATACATATGTTACTTTAACCTAAAAATTGTGTTTTGCTTTTTTCCCGGAGCAGGGAAACTTACTTTTTGAACAGCCCTCGTATGTTACATCGACACAGACGCAGAGAAAACGCACATTATTGAAAAGAAAGATAATAACTCCGACAAGAAAGACAAGACGGTACGAATACACAATGAAGACAAAAAGAAGCAAATTTTGTATGAGTATCATAACGCATTTTTAGGAAGACATCACATTAGGAAGGGATTGAAAGAATCCTCAAACGAAACTAAAATATACGTGGCTAGGAATAACCACTGATGTAAAAAATTACATAATAAGTACGAACAAAATATATATACATAATATATTATACATAATAAGTATGTCAAAAAAATAAATTTTCGCGACGAATACCTTTGGTTATCTCCGATACTTCCGAGAAACCATTTGAGAAGTGTGCTCTAGATATAGTGAGAGCTTTGACCGTCACAGAGACAGATAACAAATATATGCTAGTATTTTAAGATAGTTTCATCAAATTTAGCAAAGCATTACCGATATCAAACCAAGAAGCCGTGACCATTACGAAGGAATTTACTACGAAAATAATATTGGAATACGGAATTCCAGAAACAATACTTATAGATCAGGGTACTAATTTTGTAAGCGAAATATTTAAAAATATGTCCAAATTATTAAAAATTAACAATACAGACAACCGCCTATCATCCTCAAAGTAACAGGACACTAGAACGCTCTCATAGAACTTTAGCGGAATATCTACGATATTTTGTCAATGCGGATCAAACTAACTAGGATAATTGGCTACCTTACGCTATATTCGCGTATAATACTACTCCTCACACCGCGA
The DNA here is from genome assembly GCA_017607545.1 of Acromyrmex charruanus. Taxonomy (NCBI): domain Eukaryota; kingdom Metazoa; phylum Arthropoda; class Insecta; order Hymenoptera; family Formicidae; genus Acromyrmex; species Acromyrmex charruanus. The sequence goes on along the minus strand of JAANIC010003466.1, from coordinate 15,051 downwards.
CATAGTATACGCCTTTCGAACTAATGTATGGGCATAAGGCGACATTACCTATAACCTTATTAAGCCCACTGAAATTGTCGTATAATTATGATAACTACACTCAAAAATTGAAAAAACGAATACGCGCGTCAAATCAAATCGCGAAGCAGCAATTAAAAGAGGAAAAGCAAAAGGCAAAAGAATATCAAAATAGAAAATCAAAACACGTAAAATTTAAAATAAGAGATGAAGTATTCTTATTCTACGAAACAGTACGGGGAAGATTGTGAAAATTAGAATCTCCGTGGATAGGTCCCTACACAATAATTGAGAAAAATTCTGACGTAAACTATACGATGAAAAAGAGACGAAAAATACTGTGCACACATGTGAACAGACTAAAAGCGTTTATAACTAATTAATAATATAAATAAAAATAGCTGGAACACTTATTAATAGCAGTTATCGAATGGTAGGAGATGTATCCAAAGCATATCATCAATGATATAAAATAAGCACTACACTAATGATAAGTAAAATAAGTTCACTAAGCGCTACAAATCACTATTTATAAAACTACATTAAAACTACCACTACTGTAAATAATGTAATGGAACAAAAAATCATCGGCCTCCAAATTAGATTCGGGGACGGCATGACTTGAGATATAGGAGCTTCCCTTCTTCCAGCTCCTCCTTCAGTTCTTCTATTTCTATGAAGTTCTCATCTTCAACTTCCTCTACTTCTTCATCCTCATCTATATAAAAACAAGGCTCCATCGGGTCATCGGGTACTTCCATATCATCATTCGAATCGCAGTCCGTTTCACCTGCACCGACATCGCTCTCCTCTTCCCCTATAGGGAAGTACGGAGCATAATTTGTTAAAGGAATTTCCTCCTCTTCTTTCTCGCACACCTCCACAATCAATCATAAGAAACATAGTGAATTGATATATATCGCGCATTGAAAGCTACGAAGCTACTAAAGAAATAGCAGGTATAAAAACCTAACGAGGCTCAGAAGAGAGAAATGAAATGCTGAGTATATTAAATACGAAACTTTATAGATAAAGTTATGTGAGAGAGTAAGAACTCTCACAAGATAAATAAAGAGAGGAATGTCACACTAAAAAGAAATCAGACACGAGGCAAAAATAAAACGGGTGAGAAAATGAACAGGAACAATTAATTGCAGAATCATCTCATGAATCTATGCTGCTGACGGTCAACCTGTCGTACAGTATCGCGAAATTCATAATCCTAGAATATATTTCGAGGAAATTGGAAAACTATTACCCATTGAAGAATACTAGAAGTTAGTTATACAAATGGATATCACAACACTAGCAAAAAGAGCGGATTAATTTCAAAAGGACATATTACGAACAAAACACTGTGTCTAAGAGTTACTAGTAGGTAAAGGATTTTGCGATAATTTATATACAGTTCTCGAAAAAGCACACAATAAAACACAACAATTAGTGGAAAAAATAAAAATCATTTACAAAATATCGCCGAATAAGAGAAAAGGCTTAATAGATGAAATAGGCTCAATCGCGAAATCATTGTTTAACATCATGAACGCCAATGATAAAAAAATTATTAAGGAGCAGTTAGCCATACTGCATGACGAAAACGCGATAATTAAACACGCGGTCAAATTTTTTTCTTTCTCACAGTTCCTTTCCCTCCTCCTGGAAACATTCAATTATTTTTCCCATTGCTAACACTAATAACCCCTCTTCTCCTTCATTTTTCGCCGTATTTCGCTGCTCTCTTTCCTCTCAAAGCTGCTTGTATCTGCTTCTCATAACTTAATGCTTTTATTTTTAATATCCTTGCCTCCTATCAGTCTTTTTCAGTGATTTTCGTCGGTCACACACAGCACGACGACGGAATTGCTCCACATCTCTGACACCGTGCTTCGTAATTTCGACAATAATCGCCTTACTTCTATCGTTGCGGTGGACTTCACAAAGGCTTTCGATATCAATCATGACCTTTAGTCAAACTCAAGTTATGCGGTCTTTCTCATCCTGCCCTCTCGCTAATCTGCTGGTTCCTTATAAATCGCACGCAGTAAGTCCTCATATATAATCCTTTTCCTCTTTTCTCCTCTACTTGTGCCTTTTTTTCCTGTTCCGCAGGGTTCCATTCTCGGACCCTTACTCTTTAATATTTTTGTCTAATGTTTCTCCGAGCTCTTCATGTATGCAGATAACGTAAGTTTTCTCAAATCCTTGTATGTATTCGATGCTTTAGCAACTTGTTCTGCTTTGAATACAGATTTAAAATCTATTGCCGAATGATTCACTAATAATGCCATGCATCTAAATCTTTCTAAATCATCGTTGCTGATTGTCGATTCCTCAACATTGTTATCCTGTAATCAGTTTTTTGACGTTTCTCTTAATTCTATTCCAATTCCTCCATCTCCATTAAGATTCTTGGTGTCCATGTTGACTTTTCATGTCATTCGAGTCATGTGGCCATCAAGTGTGAGATTGTTTATGCTCGTTTACGTTTCTTTATCCCCTTCGCCACATTCTTTCCTGCTCTTAAAAACTCCTCATTTCTCAATTATTTGTTATTTTTCTATTTTATTACGCTGATGTCGTCAACGTTCTGATTCTTAATCAACATCTGCTAAATTGTGTACAGCATATCTGAAATTCTTGTCTCCGCTTCTCCTATTGCGTCCGTAAATATCAAATATTTCCGTATTACCAGAGATTTGGCTGGCTTAAGATTTGGCAACGTTTTATTCTCCACCTGTGCCGTCTTGTATTTTCTCTCCTTCGCTCCAATACTTTTCTATATCTGCGACGTTTCCTTCAGTTGAACATCATTCCTCTTTTAACCTTCTTATCATTGACCAAGATTACTTATCCTTCCCATATCGATCCACTAAATTCCATGCCGCTTTCTCCTACACTTCTGTCAAATATTTTAATTCTCTTCCTGATTCGATAAAAATCTCTCTCTCTCTCTGTCCTCCTTTCGTTCCGCTGCCTCGCATTTCATTGCGTCACTAACAGTATTTAAACGAGACTGATGAAATTGGTGATGATTGCAGATGTATACACGTATGTGTATGAGTGTGAGTGTATGTGTGTGTATAATTTCATTTATTGGTTTATCTTTTATTGCATTGTTGTTTTATTTTGATTTTGTTATTGATAGACTTTGTAACAATAATTTTCTCTTCCTGATTCGATAAAAATCTCTCTCTCTCAGTCCTCCTTTCGTTCCGCTGCCTCGCGTTTCATTGCGTCACTAACAATATTTAAACGAGATTGATTTTGCTAACGCCTAACCATTTGCAAGCTACTATTGTATTTATGTTTATGTAAATTATAGTTTATTATATCATATTTTATGTTTATTACTCTGTTAACATATAGTCTTTTTCATATAACTTTGCAATAAACTAAATTAAATTAAAATTAATTATATTAAATTAAGTATATTAATTAATTAAGTATATTAATTAAGTATATTAATGAGTACGCCGTGACATACTGAACAGAGTTTTACTATCCGCTGTTACCCGAGACTATGTCCGTATGTTAACAGTTTATGCGTCTGAATCATAAGATCGACCGAATTATAAAGTCAACGCGATACACGAATGCACTTTGTATATCGAAATCGGGCCGACGCGTGCAAGTTAAGTCACAAATATGTTGTAAACTAAAATCAATATTTAAATTAAGAATTTTCGATCTCATGACATTGTAAAAGTAACTAAAGATTAAAGTGTTAGTTTTGTGTATTTAGTGGTTTATTTCTGTATCCTCAGCGAATCACCTATTTGTATCCTCCACCCAAAAGTACAACAAATGTAATACGTACAAAGATGCCTCTAAAATGCGCATACAGTTTGCAAGTTGTTGCAGTTGCACGTTGGTAGTTATTCCCCCTTTTTAATGTCGTATTGACGTTTTTTTCTTCTACGCACGACATCTTGTTTGCGCTTGTAGGAAGTGAAACAAATGCCGCAGCCTTCCATGACGCGATTATGACGTTGTAGTTCTTCTAGCTGACGTTGCGCCACTTTACTATCATTTACAACTTTGGTGACTTCCGTCGCGCCGCCGACCAATGACTCGAGAATGCCAAGCAGTAGAACAGGCAGGACGCCGTCACGCATCGTTGTCGGAAATATCCGCTTATTTTTCTTCTTCTTCCTTGTTTTCAAGCTCATACCAATTTTCGTTTTGGCCTTCATAGCTGCTCAAACGGCTGCGGCTCTCTCTCTCTCTCTCTCTCTCTCTCTCTCTCTCTCAAAAGCTCTCGCGATAATGCGTTTCCACACCTTCTCGGCGAGTATATCGGCAGCTGCGTGCCGTTCAGCGAGATCGTTGCTGAACGACTAAGTTATATCATGATCGCAACACGCAACATCCAATAGATTAATATTTCGATCACCTCTGGTCAATTGCATCTCCAAACGCGTTCCTGAGTCGTAAAATTAATATTCGGGGGAATATATAGTTCAAATAGAAACGCGTTTATTGCGCAATTTAACAAGCCTTTCGACGGCATTCGTAATTCTTTATCAAAGGCGTCGAACCGTTGATATGTTAGGTGAGTTGGAAAATTGTAATACTTCAGGCACCGACCATTGTACCTCCGAATCGGTTCGTATATGCTCGGGCAATCTGTCCCACGACAGATCTATACAATTTTAAATCTCTCGCAGCAATACAATTTTCAGTATATATTCCACTTCTTTTAAAGTTAAACTGTGCAGATCGTCCGACATGATGAGAAACATCAGCTTTTGATTACTAAGCGATTTTGCTACACACGGCTCTATAAATAGGCCTGCTGGCGATATCGTTTTCAGTATTTTGTGGAAAGAGAAAATATGCAGTTCGTGCGCCAGTCTCGGGCGATCAAAGCGACGAATCTCGTCGGCAAAGTGCAAACCGATAAAGAGATCAAGCATGGTAATATGCTACCGACCTTTATAAGCGCTATCGTTTGTGGACCGTCAAATTGCGGCAAGAAGAACGAACATGCTAATAAGCCTGTTGGAAAGTCTGCATAGCCTATGATTCGAAAACGTACACATATATTCGAAATCGCTGCAACAGCTGAATATTGATACGTGGCGAATTTGTTACCAATCGAGGAAATTGGTTATTTTACAATCTCCAATAACAGCGACGTCATTCTACCGAATGAAGCGCTTCCGAATTCCATCTTTATTTTTGATGACGTGACATGCGACAAACAAGACGCGATAAGAGAGTACTTTGCAATGGGACGAACTGCTTCTATCTCTAACAGACGTACGCGAAGAAGCATCTTATACGCGACAATGCAAATCTATTGATCCTGTTTAAACAGGATGGTACCAAACCAAGACGCGTGTACAACGATCACGTGAATATCGATATGTCTTATGAGAATTTCTGCGATTTATGTCGTAAATGTTGGCAGCAAAAGTATGGATTTCTAGTAATTGACAAGGACAATGCGTTTACCGATGGGCGATACAGAAAATGATTTAATTACTTTACCGTGATGTGATCAGTTGACATTGATACGTTGACATGGACAACAGCAAAGATCATAAGAATATAGCCAAATAAATTGCGAAAACGAGCGATTCGATTCGCAAAAAGTAACCGCTTTGAAGACTGGTAAAATGGAGGAGAATCGCATTGGAGAGACACTTCAAATATTATCGATCCACTGAAACAGATTATTGAAAAAACACTATAGAATCCTCCAAAAATCCTATCACGATTGAAACAACCTTTTCGGAAGAAGATGAGGAACCAAAAGAAAATGACCGAGTGCTTCAAACGACAATCCTATACAGGCTTCCACATCTGTGAAATCAGTATTGAATCGATTGAAAACTGTACCATTCATTTTGAACGAAATGTCCGAAATAATACAGCCGCGCAAGTTACCGTACGATCTCTTCCGTCGAAGAAATTTTTGAGGTTGCTGATGAACCGCTAGTAATATCCATTCGACAATTCTGTTTCAAATATTCGAGGGGCAAGATAAGCTGCAAACAAACTATAGTCCGTTGGGACAAAAATATTTGAGAGCGGTCCTGAGCGGAAAGAAAACCGTCGACGTAGATGTCGTATATGAAATTTATTTCAGCGACGAGGAAACGATGCTTGGTGATAAATGTATCATCTTGCACAAAAGCGACGATATAATTATAAATAGGAAAAGATATGATGGAACAACATCGGGCTTGTACAAGGTCAATTTTAATAAAATTTCCCAACGAAGATATCTGTATGGATGATGTCGTACAGACCTACAGAAGCATTCTGCTGACGACAAACGCACCGGCGCGGTCATAACCGAGTAATCAAGTAACTTACATAGTAAGTGATATGAGTATAAGAATATAGTAGTGCCATTGGTGTTGGGTGAAAAAGTTGGAACGGGAATAAACAAAAGATTGGATTTATCGCATACAATGGCGCTTAACAACAACAAAAGATCTACTATATCCATTGGGACGATTCCAATGAAATTGTGGATCATCTGCGATTGCTCGAAACCTCGCGCCAGTCAGGTCACAATGGTCACGACAACGAGATTCCGTCGATTATTGAGGAGCTTCACGAAACCAGTCTGATTATAAATTGACCTCGTCCTACACTCATCGTTCAGTCGACATCGCAATATCGATCAGTGGCACGGATTGCTCAGAAATTACATGCGCGATAACGCTCTTTGCATAATCGCAGCCAACTTTGACGCAAAATAGCGCAAGATTTGACGATTTGCGCTACTAGTGAATGATGCTGATGTAGCAAACAAACGATACGTGAAACAAAGTGTTCAAGATTTGAGAGATCGTCTGAATGAAATCGAGAGGAAGATTGCGACCTTACAAAATAATTTGCAGGTTATGCTCACGAATTTGAAAAGATGATTCGAGAAGTGTATCGTGCAGAATAATTGTTAACAATGTCCGAGAAACGGCTGCTAGTTGATGATTGCACACTCTGACGAGAAAAATTTTTTTGCGAAGACACGTCATAGTACACGAATACAATGATAAAATACCTGTATCGAGATGCGTCCTTATACGCGATTTAGAGATTACCACTACATTCTCACCATTAACCATCATACATTCTCTACCATTAAATTTATCAACGTGCTGAGTAAGCACTCATGGGCCGTGCCGTTGAAAGCCAATAACAGAAACGATGTGACGTAGGTGATCACAAAGATAACACAGGTTAACATTTGATCTAAAAGGATACTCTGGAAGAGGACTGGTCACAGTAGATTTTTTGGGTCGCTGATTACGATGAGAGGGTTGGTTAAGCTTCATCACATCAGGTTCAAGGTCATTTCAAGATCAAGTGGAGAGAAAACCTTCGAAAAAATCCAAAAAATTCATGGGTATGTTTTTGAGGTCCCCGAATCCGAATCCGTAGTTCGTTTGAACCCACGACCCCTCCTAGAGGTCATTCAAGGTCATTCGTACTAAATTTGTAGAGAAATAACCGTCTGAGAAATCTGAAAAAATGAATGGGTATGTTTTTGAGGTCCCCGAATCCGAATCCGTAGTTCGTTTGAACCCACGACCCCTCCTAGAGGTCATTCAAGGTCGGTTTTAAGTCAATTCAGTTCCAGTCAGTCAATGGCAGAAACTATAATCCGACCAGTTAAGGCAAGACATAAACTCCCATTAAACCCCGGCTATTTAAAGCAAGGAATTGTTCCCCGGCCACTTAAGGCAAGGCATGAATTTCCGGCTAGTTAAAGCAAGGAATTGTTCGCCGGCCACTTAAGGCAAGCCATGAATTTCCGGCTAGTTAAAGCAAAGAATTGTTCCCCGGCTAGTTGAAGCAAGGCGTATACTCCCGGCTAGTTAAAGCAAGGAATTGTTACCCGGCCAGTTATAGCAAGACGTAAATTCCGGCTAGTTAAAGCGAGGAGTTGGAATCCGGCCAATAAAGGCAAGGCTCACTCTTATTGTGAACGCTAACGTTTTTGGTGGAATGATCTTCGAATTCCTTTTCTTTTATGACTTTTTTTTGAGTCTCTCTTTAGACTCCAGCAGTAGTCTGCCAGCATATTTATTCCCCAAACACCTTGATATCTCTTTTCGAATTCATTCAAGTCCTGGTGCATTCTTTCTCCTTGTTCTTCACTAAAAGCTCCCAGATTTTCTGGGAACCAATCGAGGTGAGAGTCGAGAAAATGCAGTTTCAGACTCATTAAGCATCCCATTTCTGCAAAATTTTTAACAAGTTTTGCGACGATGTTTTTGTAATCAGTATCTTTATAGTTTCCAAGGAACTTCGTTGTCACCTCCCTAAAACTTTGCCAAGCTGCTTTCTCTTTGTCATTCATCTTCCTCTCGAATTCATCATTTTTCAAGAGATCTCTTATCTGTGGTCCAGTAAAGATGCCTTCCTTTATTTTTGCTTCCGAAAGTTTAGGTAGTACTTGAAAAATATGCATGAAAGCGGGACTTTCATTTCGGCTCATAGCCTTGACAAGCTGTTTGATAATACCTAATTTTATGTGCAAAGGTGGAAGAAGGACCTTATTAGTTGATATCAAACTTGGACCTATGATATTTTTTTCGCCAGGAATTAATTCCTGCCTCAAAGGCCAGTCTTTTTTCACATAATGCAGATCTCTAGCTCGACTGTTCCATTCACAAATGAAGCACGGAAAAGAAGTATTTCCAGATTGTTGCCCTAGTACAATTGTAAATATCTTTAAATCTCCACACAGATACCACTCATTTTCTTCGTACTTCAATTTTTGTAACAACAATTCTAAATTATGGTATTCTTCATTTAAGACAACTGAATGAGCAACTAGCAGAGGGGCATAAATATTTCCATTATGTAGCAAGATTGCTTTCAAACTTCTTTTTGACGAATCTATAAAAAGTCGCCAATCGCTTGGTGTATATTCTATATCGTATTCTTTCACTAACTCTTCAATATTATGGCAATAAACTAAATTTTTCATTTTTGAAAAATATTTTCGGAAAGTTCGTTCTTTCGAACGATACAAAGAAATTTTTGTTCCTTTAGAAAGACTTTTTTTTTCTTTTAGTCTGGATGCTAAAAGTTCTGAGCTCTCTTTCGAGAGTCCTAAGTCTCTGCAAAGATCACTCACTTCATCTTGGTCCCATTTCTCAGCATCTGCCGTATTTTCCTCAAAATCTGACTCTTCTGTGCTAAAATTTTGACTCTCATCACATTCCAATGATCCATCTAACAAATCTTCATCATTTAAATCTTCCAGTTCCTCTTCATTTATTTCCTTGCTATCATTAGTATTCGTGTGAATAGGAACTGGAAAATTCACAGATCTGACTTGTGGATATGAAATTAAATTTTTATTCTTTCGGTTGTAACCTTTCACGTTTGTTAAACAGAAGAAACAGTCGGTAGCATGATTTGTTGGGAATCTCCATATCATTGGTTTAGAAAATACCTGTTTGTTAATTTCATTAAGAACACTACGGCATCTCGAACATATAGTTTTGGGAGTATATGAGTTGTCCAATGAACTTCAATACTATAAAGTTGTTTATATTTTATTTTCAAAGCATCTGAAAATACAAAATTTTTCTTTTGTGGAATAAACTCCCCACAAACAATACAAAAATTGTTCACGTCAATAGCACATGACAAATGTCTTGTAGCATTCGACTCTACAGAGGCCAAGTTTTCCACCACTGTAGAGCTACGGTCGCTTGATGACGACGCCTGCGGGCCCGCTTCCTCACCCTGACCAGCCGCCGATTCTGGGTATCCGAAACCCTGTCTCGTAAATTTTCTACGTTTAGTTGCCATGACGGCATAATCGCCGTAACCCAGGGACTTCGCCGGATAGTGAGACAACTCCGTTGCACACCGTCACCACGGGGAGGTGCCCTGGTTGCAACCAAACCTAAATTCTGGAATCGAAAGCTAAACTCAAAAAAGATATGTATGAATACATTTTGTTTGTGCTTTATATTCAAATTACCTTAGAATGACCTTGTATGACCTCTAGGATAGGTCGCGGGTTTAAACAATTTATGGATTCAGATTCGGGGACCTCAAAAACATACCCATGAATTTTTTTGGATTTTTTCGAAGGTTTTCTCTCCACTTGACCTTGAAATGACCTTGAACCTGATGTGATGAAGCTTAACCAACCCTCTCATCATAATCAGCGACTCAAAAAACCTACTGTGACCAGTCCTCTTCCAGAGTATCCTTTTAGATCAAATGTTGACCTGTGTAATTTAAGACGATGGAAGATGTCCAAAAAATTTGCAAACTGACACAGGGAAGGAATTTTACAACTCGGATGTGCAGAAACTCGTGAAAAAGCAATCAATCATATTCAGTAATGAAAGCCTTGGTCATCGAACGGTCATCAATCGTACGTTGAAGAATGACATGTGGAAACAATTTACGCACAATGGAAACTATAAATGAATCGACATCCTGCCGCGTCTCGTATCAAATTACAATACACGCGAAAGCGTGTAGAACTATCGGTATGCGTCCCGTCGACGTTACCCCGCGATCACCGACAGGATCTTCACGATTTACAATCGCGTTAAGATTACTGCACCCGCGCAATAAAGTGGGTGATTCGGTACGTGTGAGCAAATTCAAGACAGTCTTTAAAAAAGGTTATACGCCTAATTAGACCGCGGAGATGTTTAAAATTATCAAAGTGTAGCAAACTAATCCATTGACATATTTTCTGGAAGATTCGGTGTCTGTGAAGTTGGCGTATCACTTGGTGGAAACTCACTAAACATGAAGAGTTCTGAGCTTATTTTCGATAGTTCTGTAGTTCTATATAAGTTAAACAAATAGTTCCGGCCATTAAAGCCGAGAAACTCAAACTACAAAATGATACGCCAGGTTCACACAACACTTATTTTGCCAAAAAAGGTTCAAAATCACATTTTCTTGTAGGAATTGAAAAGTTATATAGTTCTGTGAAGAGTTCTGGCGACTAACATTGTTAATTTAATTTTTAAACAATTTTATTGCCTAAAAAATGGCCATTACAAGAAAAAAGATACGCTGGCCGATTTTCGACAGTTCTGTGCCACATATGATGCTTATCGTGTAGCTGTGAACGTATACTAACTAGTTCCGAGGAGTTCTGATGGCAGAAATTATTTATTGATTTTTTAATCAATTGTTAAACCCCGAGAAAGGCCTTTTTCAGGCAACATGTATGATACGCTGGCGATTTTCGACAGTTCTGTGCCACATATGATGCTTATCGTGTGGCTCTGAATGTTTCCTGCTTGTAATAACAAACTATACGCTCTAATACATATATTTATAATACGTTTAAGATTAAGATGGGTGAGGAAGTATGTGCAATTTAGTTCTAAAACGTATCTAATGAAACGTTTCGAAATTCTTTACAATTTACACGCTTTAATATGTAATTATTGTTCTGTATGTAATTAATTCTGACTATTGCGTATGTGTATATTATCGTCATGGTATAATGGCGATTTACTGAGAAATTATTTCCCTAAGTAGTTACTGAATTTTGCCATCTAATAGCGGAAATGTTAAAAAGGATCACCTTTCATACATTGACCATAGCACCACCTTCTCCTGTATAATAGTTTAGTTATATTCATCTCGTACTTAGCGTAATCCAGAACCACGACGTGGACGTGACGAGATTATGGTTCTTTTTTTTGTTTTCATTTTTTAATTTTTTGTTTTTAGTTTTTTATTTTTTTTTATATTTTTTTTCTCAATAATGTGTTCCCTTTAACTCGCAGAGTTATCGTGTAGAAAGTAACGTGTACAATAATGAATATCTTAACTGTTATATGTTTTAATCAAATTAAATCGAAAATATTGTTACCTGAAACTGAAATAATAATATGTTATAATAATATGATATAATAATATGTTATGAAATAATAATATGATATGATAATATGTTAATGTATAGTATTTATTCTGTACTCTTAAGTTAGTTATCCTTTTGTTTTATCTTCGCATATAGTAACACATGTAGCATTACTGTATATTTTTTCGGTGATATTTGTATTCGTTTTGATTGTAAATCGTCGTATTTATACCACGACATATTCGTAAATACTACTGCCATATAATGTCTCGCTCGATCCATATAGTGTACAACACCTCTAAGAATATATTCGTTGTTACCTACTGAAATGTTTTTTGAAATGTTATCCAAATTATATGTCGTAGCTTTCAGTCCTATATGTTTTAGGTAATTAGTATCTGTTGGGATACTTGTATCTACTATAATTTGTGGGCCATATTCTTCTGTTATATTGCACAAATTGTTACATTTTACGCAACACTGTTTCGGTGTAATTGCATCGTTGACAGCCTCTTGTATGTATTCAAGTCCTTTCTGTAATATCACGTTTACACTTATGCTTAGTGTTACGAAGTTTCTCTCATTCGAATAATCACACATTTTACATTTTTTTATCCTATGTACGCTCGGTAACGAGAGAAAAGTGTACTCGGCTAGGTGTGCAGCATTACACATGACGTCCAATGATTGGAAGCGTCTAGTATATTTATATTGCTCGAATAGTGACAAATTTATCAGAAAGGATGCTCTTGCTATATATTCGTTTCTTGTTATCTTTCCTTGAGATACGATCTTTTTTGCTAACTGTAAGAAACAATCATCTATGTCTTGAGTATGGTATTTATATTCTGCATCCATACCTATCATGTGTGCAGTAATATGGAGAAGAGCACAGGTATTTCGTACCATTAATTTTACAGGTTGACACAAATTACCATTTTTCATTATTGGAATGAAAACTGTATTTGTTGATTCGACGCTTTCCCATTCGGGACACTTGTCCAAGTAAGATTTCTTTTTAACATTACCAGACTTTTTATCTTTATTTATCAAGTCCATCCAATTTTCTTGATAATTCAAGGGATCATTAGAAATAGAGCCTGATGTATCATTAGAAATAGAGACTAATGAGTTCGATTCTCTGGAATAGGCTTGAATGTTTTGAGAGTCGTCATTAATGGAGTCTGTACTGTTCAAATTATTTGTTACAGAATTATCTCTTATTTCGTTAGTATCAGAAATGGACGTAACAGATTTATTTGTTACCTCGTTATTATAGGAATTGGATGTAACAAAATTATTTGAAATATCGGAATGTTCATCGGATTCGTGCACATATATCTGATCCTGTTTCGAAGATGTTTTCAATTCTGATCCAGTCAAAGAAGCGTTTGCGGCGTAATCTAAACGCAATCTTCCATTCAGATAATCGAAATGACTTGCTACAAATTTATCGACTCTCATCGGAACACAGCCTTTGAAAAGTCGTGTTTTATATTCAGCGAAAAATGATTCGAAGAAGATGTTGATACTTCTGTTCCAGTTTTAAAATAAGAACGCATTACACCTGTCCACAGCGGTAAATATTCGATTAACGCTTTTACCGTTTTTGCAGCTGTAGGATTATAAAATGCATTAACTATGCTCCCATTTTGGGATTGTAATGCTAAAGCGTTTGCTTTGCCATATAAACTCTTACTCCATTTCTGCCAAGATAAAGAAGTATGCTCGGAATTCGAGAAATCATCACATGGTTCTGTGGTATTGAAATTTGTGGTGTTAACATCTTCAACATGCACACCTTTAATACAATTGTAAACAAGTTTCAGCCGGGACAGAAGTACCATCGACATAGCCAATGTTTTCGCTTAAAGTTACGACTAATACAGACGACAGAAAAGAATTTAATTCTGTCATTGATTGCATTTTATATGCTTGAGCAATACTCTCAAATAAAACTGTCGCACTTTATTTCGTAATTTTCGCAAACACTCCCAATTGCTTACAATTTTTATTAAGTGGCTTACGTCCAATCTTAAGTACAAGCCTGGCAGAGCTGCTTCATTATTCTCTATAACATCGTGGTAACAACGTTGTAAATAATGTTTTAGATCTGCACAATCAGCAAATGCACGCGCTAAAGCGACTAATATCGCTCGACTAAAATCCGTGATTACTACGAATGGCACTGTAGCACCCGCTCTTCGAATTTCTAATAAAAAATATGTTAAAAGCGCTGTATCTTGTTTCATGGAGATCATTTGGAAAACTGGGATATCACGTTTATCTTCCGGAACAATTACACATTGGTGTAAGAATAGGTGGGGAGATTTCGTTCCATCGGGCTTCGACAATTTCTTTGCTATGCTGCCTGTAGCATCCATAGTAAAGTATGAATTTTTTAAACGATTTAATGTCTTGTATAATGTGATTTGTTCTTTAGACCAATACATTATATAAAATGGATCTAGACCTATTCCATGTATTGATCCGAGTCTTTTCAAATATTTGAATATTTGCAAATTTCGAATTGGATCGCAATCGACGATACCAGACGATTATCCAATTCCATCTGCTTGGCTTTACGCAAGACGTTCGACGAATATAAAATTGGCGGATCTTTATTCTCAAATGTCATAATCTTATTAGCCTCCTTAGTACGCCAAATTGTTGCATGTTGTTTTTTGTCTATCGACCAGCTATTTTTTGTCGAAGATAACCTTTTAACTGTCTTTTTTTGATATGAATAATTTTATCATTAAATCCAGATAGAGTACAATCGAAAATAGCATCTTGCCCATTGCATGGCTTTTTTAACATTTTGTCTTGTAATATTGCTTTGCATTCTTTACATATGATGTTAAATAGTACAAAATATTTTGCGTTTAGACTCGGAAAAACCGCGTTTTTAAATGTAAAGGGACAAGGAAGTTTTGATTGTTCCCATATTTTCGCTGCGAAAATATGTGACCATTCACCGGGCTTTAATTTTAAATATCGCCGATTATTGTATCGTCTTGCGTCAGGTTTTATACGGTCCCAATTTTTATCAGAAATAATAAGTTTAAATACTTTTGTGCCATTTTTAGAACAAGGCTCTTCAAAAGAATAACTTTCATCTGATTTATCGAGAAAATCCTGAGTAGTTTTTATTATATACCATGATGTTATAGAGAATAATGAAGCAGCTCTGCCAGGCTTGTACTTAAGAT
>JAANIC010003463.1:249735-261868 GCA_017607545.1 Acromyrmex charruanus | reverse complement strand
AATTGGAATTTTAAACTTTCAAAATTTAAAAATAATTTTTTTATAAATCTTATTTTTATTTATTATATTAATTATTTATTATATATGAAAAGATAAAGGGCATATATCACGAACGCTAAATATCATTAGCGATTGATTATATTTGATGACAATACGTTATAATCTAATTTCACATAATTAAATACATAAACGTTTCGATCTTATATTAGGCCATCTTCAGTATATAATAATTTCAAAATATTTACGCAAAACAACAATTCGTCTACGTGTCTTATGACATGTTTACTTGTAACGTGAAATCGTTCGTAATTTAACAATTGATTTTATTCTTAATTAGTAAGTTATTGATGTTAGTCCGAAAAGATTAAAGTTATCATATCCAAAATCGTCTTTTTATTATAAGAATTCAGGTAGTCCAAATGTTCCTGTTTAGTTGTTACATTGAACGCAAAATTTCCAGATTCTAGTGATTACAATATTCTTTGATTAATTAAATGTCTTCGAAGCTAATTTTTTTATCATGATACACAGCTACTACATGGGCTGAAAAGTCCCGGGATTTTTCAATCCCGTGGCACCACTAGAAAATGATGCATGTTCATTTTCTAGTGGCGCCACGGGATTGAAAAATTCCGGGACTTTTCAGCCCATGTAGTATATATAACATATTTTTATCTATTATCCCGACTTGACAGCATAATATATTTCTGCTTTAATTACATAAACTTACAACTTTAAAAAACACAAATTCCTACTTTAAAAACACAAACTACTATAATGCAAAGAATTTGTATGTAAATTTAAAGCAGTGAATTGTTTTTAAAGTAGTAAATTTATGTTTATCCTTAATGTTTGCAATATTAAATAAAGATGAAGTAATTTATTGTGATACATTGTATCATGTGCATCTTTTATTTAAAAACACTCATATTAATCAGTTTCGTAACTAAAATATTTAAATATGAGAGCGTGTAGAGTTCTCAAAATAGCCACACACCATGTGACTTTGTCCTTCCTATATCAAAGACGTCGACATTCAGTGTCGCAACTAATATAGCTAAACTATGCTATTGTATTGTTTTATATACGTAACTCATATATGATGTCCTCAACGTTATATTTTAAATATTTTTGGATACGTGCATGCGCACCATCCAGATGAATGATATTAACATGCATTTTATTTGGGAATACAAATTAGTTCGGTTCGTTTTTTTGTGTTCAAAAATGCATTTATTTCAAAACAAAATGAATGAACAGATTAATTAAAGTGTTGTCCATCGCTGGCTACTACTTTTTCCCATCTCTCAGTTTTCGAATTCCATCTCGAAAAAATGACTCGTCTTTGGAGGTGATCCAATTTTGGAGTTAATTTTCGATTTCTGCGAAAGAAGTGAACCGGTGACTTGCCAAATCGTGCTGCATCCTTCGGAACAACCAGTAATTAGAACTAGCAATTCCAGAGAATACGGCGGGTGCGGTAAAACATCCCATTTGAGCGTTTCCAAATATTTTTTTACGACTTTTGCGACATCAGGCCGAGCGTTGTCATGAAGAAAAATAACTTTATCATGTCTTTGCTCGTATTCCGGCCGTTTTTCTCGCAATGCACGGCTCAAACGAATCAATTGTAGCCGATACCGATCGCCCGATAATGGAATCGCCAGGTTTCAGCTCATAGTAAACAACACCCTTTTGGTCCCATCAGATACAGAGCATGATCTTCGAACCATGAATGTTCGGCTTTGATCTTGATGTTGAGGTCGATGGCAACGATTGACCGGGCTTAGCGTAGTATTTTTTCTTCTTGGGGTTGTCGTAGAATATCCACTTCTCATCTCCAGTCACAATCCGATGCAAAAAATCTTTTCTTTATTGTCTTTGAATCAGCTGTTCGCAAGTGAAAAATCGCCTTTCAACGTCTCTCGGTTTCAGTTCATAAGGCACTCAATTTCCTTGTTTTTGAATTATTCCCATGGCTCTCAATCGTGCAGAAACGGCTTGTTGAATTACTCTCAATGATTCTGCAAGCTCTTCTTGCGTTTGACTCTGATCTTCTTCGAGTAATGCCTCTAATTCTTTGTCTTCGAATTTTTTTGGCTATCCAGAGCAAGGCTTGTCTTCAACGCTGACATCTCCATCCTTGAAACATCGAAATCATTCCCTACTGATTTATCAGTTGGAGCAGTGTCACCATAAACTTCGACAAGCATTCGATGGGCTTTAACTGCACTTTTCTTACAATTAAAGCAGAAAATTAGAACCTCCCGCAAATGCTGCTTGGTTAACACAAAGTTCGACATTTCAAACACAGTAAAAATCAAGATTTTTGTATGAAACTCAAAGCAATATAAACTGAATATTATTAGCAGATGTCTAACTTCTCTGAAAACGCCAAAATCAGTTGTCACTATGAACCATTCACAACAGCCGGAGCCATCTTTTGGAAAATGGACCGAACTAATTTGTACTCCCAATAACATATAGCTGTATAACATATAGCTTGCTAGCTAGAATAAATTCTTGCCATCGTAGGCGTGTTTCGATATACACTGCCAGTACTTAAAATCTACAGTATACGTGACGTAAACTATAAATTTTTTTTGTGCATATCAGAACGGTTTATATTGGCTACAATACTATTAGGTGTTGGAATTAATTCCGTAGCGTTTTTTTAATGAAAGAATGTTATTTATTTCACATGAGCATTAAAAAATACATTAATGAAAGTACTTCCCATCACTTTTTACTACTTTTGACCATCTTTCTGGCAGTACATGAATCCCGCGTCGGAAAAACGACATGTCTTTTGAGGCTATCCAAGAATCGATCCATTTTTGAGCTTCTTCGTAAGAATGAAAGCGCCGGTCAGCTAGGCCATGTGCCATCGAACGAAATAGGTGAAAATCGGAAGGAGCTATGTCAGGTGAATACAGCGGGTGGGGTAGAACTTCCCATTTAAGCGTTTCCAGGTAGGTTTTTACTGGTTTTGCAACATGAGGCCGAGCGTTGTCATGTAACAAAATCACTTTGTCATGTCTTTGCGCGTATAGCGGCCGTTTTTCTTTTAAGGCTCGACTCAAACGCATCAATTGAAGTCGATAGCGATCCCCCGTGATAGTCTCGTTCGGTTTAAGCAGTTCATAATAAATTACACCCTGCTGATCCCACCAAATACAGAGAAGAAGCTTCGAGCCATGGATATTTGGTTTTGCGGACGATGTGGATGCATGGCCGGGCTTACCCCACGATTTTCTACGCTTTGGATTATCGTAGTGTATCCACTTTTCATCGCCAGTCACGATACGGTGCAAAAAACCTTTTCTTTTCTGCCATTGAAGCAGTAGTTCACACGTGCCAAAACGTCGTTCGACGTCTCTCGGCTTCAATTCATACGGCACCCAATGTCCTTGCTTCTGGATCATTCCTAACCCTTTTAAACGTTTTGAAACAGTTGACTCATCAACTTGTAATATTTTTCCAAGTTCTGATAGCGTCTAAGATGGGTCTTCATCGAGTAATTGCTCTAATTCTTTGTCTTCAAATTTTTTCGGTGCGCCAGAACGTTCTTTATCCTCAAGTTCAAAATCATTATTTTTGAAGCGTCGAAACCAGTCTCTGCATGTCGTATCCGACAGAGCATTGTCACCATAAGTCTGAACAAGAATTCTATGCGCTTCAGCTGCAGATTTCTTTTGAATAAAGTAGTGTAATAAAATTCCCCGCAAATACACTTTATTCGGCACAAATTTTGACATATTCAATGAATTATACAGTGTTGTTATTTATGATTTCAAGAAAGGTTATGTACGGCAAATGACGTCCTATGATAGATGTTTACAATGTATACAGAACTGTAGGTAACAACGAAATAGTGTACTGCTTGTGCCATTTCTTGTAAAACGCTACGAATTAATTCCAACACTTAATATTAGTACTGATACTATTACCGCTGCCAATACGATGGCAAAATTCTAATAAGTAATGTTTTGAAAATTATGATACATACGAATTAGTTGCAATACAATGTTTAATATTTTCATGATTCCATATTTATTAAAGATTGTATACGTTCGTTAATACCGTTATTTAAATGCAATTTGAATAATTAATTCAGATTTTTAATCTTCACAAAACGTGATTATTTTAAGAATCAACATATTCTATTATTTCTATTTTTAAGCGATTATATCATTTTTGGAATTTTTACCTTTTTTGAATAAAAAATCATCAAACAAAATATTATTATCATTTTTTTGGAGAAACTTTAATTTTTTTTTAAATTTGATTATTATTACTTGGGTTAGAATAGATATGAATTAATGAAGATAGTTTCAGTTAGATATTATTTTTGAATTTGATATAATGTATGTTTTGGTAACGTTACACGTCTTTTTGTTTTTTACAGCATACAACATGATTTTAATTTAGCATATTTATAAATATTATTAACCCTATAAGTTTAAATATAAAAAAATTCTACTCTTCCATATCTATCAACTTATAATTGTAACTGTACTTTCTATAAAATTGTATGAAATTTTATAAATTTTATAAAATTTATATTTTTCGTAAAATTTTATATGGATTTATATGGAATTTCATGTACACCTTCATTACCTATATTTAAATCTACTATAATTCGTTACTTTTAATTTTATGTATAACTACAAACTTCCTTTATATATATGTAAAGGAAAGAAATGTACTTTTTTTAACAGTTCGGTAGATTATATATGTGAGAAGATACCATAAAAAATTCAAAGCAATCGATAAATATTTGTAGGCGCTAGGAGTTCGCCCGTTTGAAAAACGTTGTTTCGAGAAAAATCGAGTTAAACATTTTAAGATCAATAACTAAAATATACCTTCAATCTGCGATGCCTGCGCCATAAAGTTGACCTTCCAAATTTATATTGAGCTCCTCTTCTTCTTTTCTGGTCGATTTTGAAGCAATTCGAGCTTGTTTTGCAGCCTCAGTCAAAGATCGGTCCGATAAATGAACACGGTGTTGGTCTGTCTCGACGCAGAAATTGTAACAATTTGTTCCAATAGTCATGTCTAAAGCAATTTTCTATGGATTCTTTTATAACTTTCATTAGGCTGCTAATACCGTCGTTAAATGTGCATATGGCAAGATTTACAGCAATATCCAACACGATTTTTCCATTTGATCTAGACTTTGGGGCCATCGACCAAACTGTAGCATTGAAGCTTTCATTGCTGTTCTGAGTGAAGCCACCTATGCATCGATTTAAAAGGTCGTCACTACTGACAATACGTGTTATTCAATGGTAAAGCAGTTACAACGGATTAGACGCTCCAAAACCCGAACGCGTAGAAAGCGTCCGAAATGGCCTCTGACGCGCCGCGGGGTGCCTCAGCAAATTGCCGTAAACGACCGGTACGAGAATTATTATGGCCATGAGACATTTTTTTTCTTAATCTAGAGGGTTTAAGGAAAATTTAAGCTAATAAAAAAAAAATCGATTTTTTTGAAGTCGCAAGGTGGTGTTATCCCTTAAATAATAAATATTTCGTAACTTTAAGTCCAGAATTGATTCAACATTTTAACGAATGTAATTGTCAAGTTTTAAACTTAAATATTGATTATTAATAAAGTTATTGTGTAAAATGTAACTGGGGTGCCATAATACCTTCTTCTCTATTTTTTAAAATCTTTAATGTTTTTCCATGAATGTTATTTCCATGAATGTTTTTATTGTATATTCTTATTATTCGTTTGTATTTAACTATTTCATAAGAATTTTAGTAATAGTCATAAAATGTATCATAGATTATAAAAAGATTTAATTTAAATTTATCTATTTCCTAAAAAAACCAATAACTTTCATATAAAGAGATTTATTAAGTATAATGTTATTTAAATTTTAACAGGCCTTGATTTAAAATGTTGTTAAATTGGAAATTATCTTCTTTTCTTCATTATTATTTTCTGTGTTTGCCACAACCTTTTGAGTAATAATATGTAATTTTATAAATTCTTGTTGAATGTATATTGTTATATTGCATATTATCGTAAAATAAATACCAAATTTAATATCTGCAAAATGAAAGAAATTTTTTAAATTAATATCCATATTATTCTATCTACATATAATATTATCTTAACATAAATATATTTAATAATTATAAATTTTATTCTAAAATGTAAATTGTGTTTTTTAAATTAAATTATCTTATAAAAATATTTTTCTTTGTAAAAGAAATGTATATTTACAAAAAAGTTAAAAATAATAATTTAGAAAAGAAGGCCAGTATATTGTGGGTAGTGTATATTGTGGCCTCCCTTAATATCTCCATTATTATATAGCGAATTCTAATAATTTGTACTTTTGGAATTATTAGTTCAGTAACTCATCGTTACATCATGACGCTAATATTACCAATACTCAATAGCCAACACTTATTATAACGCATTTTTACATTCAAGTATATCGGAACGGTTCTGAGGTACACTTTCACATTTCTATTAATAGTATCCTAAGTAATAAATATTGTATTTCGTAACTTTTTGAGAAAGTCTAGAATCGAATTAACAATATTTTAAAGAATGTAATTGTCAAGTTTTAAACTTAAATATTGATTATTAACAAAATTATAGTGTAAAATGTAACTGAGATGCCATAATACTACTTTCTCCTCTACTAATAATTTATAAAAATTAAAAATTGTTACAAATATTATAATATTTTATAATAACACACATGATATGGGGTTAAAACAAGATGAATTTGAAAAGTAAGACATGTAAAATTAGTATTTAGAGGTATATTCTAAATATAGCAGAAACTCAAATATATCCAAAAAAGTGTTTTTTGCAACTTTAAGTTAAAATATCTCAAAATCTTGTCATAATGGAACAATTATTAATATAATAATATAATATAATGGAATAACAATTACAATATTGTATAATAATGTTTTGTAAAACGATGTACAAGAGAAAAGATAGTACAGTATATTTTTTTATCGCGATCAAAATATAATATTATAATCAAAATATATAAAATATAGATAAATAAATATAACCTTAGAGATTTCTAAAGTTATCTATTACTTCTTTTAAATCAATTTTCTATACAGTCCTTAAATTGTATTGAGTTCAGGATTTATAATGGATTCTCTGGAATACTTGATACATCTCGATCGTACGATACGTTAGATATTGTCTTGTAGATGCGTTAGTGGATATTGATAGAAATGTATTTAAACATGATGGCACCAGTATATAGTCATACAGCAAATTAATTAATTACTAATGCATATTAATTACTATGTATAAAGATTCTTTATATTTTCTCAAATTTGATTTTTTCTAAAACAAATAATATAAAAATTATGCTTGTAATTATTTTTTATACAGAAATTGATTATTTAATATCGATTAATTAACATCAAAGAATAAAAGGTAAAAAACAGATAATCAAAATTGGGTTCTTGACATATTAATTAAAATAATATTAAAAAGAAAAAACAGGCAATTAAAAGCCTTAAAGCACGGTGATTAGTGCGATTATATTTTCAACAAAATTTCAATTCTTATATAGATATAATGAACATTTCGGCTCAATTCGAGCCATCTTCAGCATTCTTGCAAATTTTCTTGGAATAACATCAAATAGTCCTACAAATAGTAACAGAATGCAACATGGAAAATTTCTCAGATTATCAAATCTAGAGTGTGTAACCGTCAATTAACTGTTTAACTAAGTGTGAGCTAAAACAAAAAATAGAAAAAACAAGATATATTGTAAAAGAAACTTTAAAATATGCATAAAAATTTTTTATAGTAGAATATAAATAAATAGTATATAAATAAATAGTATATAAATGTTAAAAATAATAATTAACAAAAGTTAAAAATTGTTATAAATGTTATAACATTATACAATATTATAACAATATTATACAATATTTTTATGTTTTGAAATAAGCATAAAAATTATTTTACGTAGATTCCTTTTACCTATAATATTTAGTTTTTCAACTTTCATTCTAAGAAAAAAGTCATATGATCGCAAATCATACGTAATTATACATTGACATCATTTTGATATCATAATGATTTGTTTTTCTGCTTGGGCATAATCTGTTGTCAATATTTGCGATTGTAGAAAAGATTATAGGAGTTAGAAACTATTATAACTTTGACATTATAGTATTAGGACTTACACACACTTTGATGTTTTTTAAAATTAGAATTAGAGGAAAGTCGCTGATACTGACATGGGTCTTCTAAAATGACATACCCTTATTTCTCAGAAACTAATTATTGCACTTTATTAATATTAATAAAATCATGATCTGTTTAACTAATTAAAAAAGTACAAACTTATAATTTGTACATTTGTGGTTTGTTCCTGTATCAAATCAGTTAAAAACGAATTCTACGAATGTAAAAATAAAATTCTTACGATTTTTTTTGCAAATTGCGTGGTTTAAATAATAGTGACTATATTATTGATAATATTACATCAGTCTAAATGTTTGTAGTTTCCTAAATCAGTTTTATTTATATTATTTTTTCTCTTAGTCTTTTCACAATATGATTTTAAATATAAAATTTTAGGATGCAGCGTAAACCCACACCTGTTTGTAAAACAGACCATGAGCTAACTTAATCTTTGTAATATTGCTTTATAGTATCAAATAAATCTATTAGAGCTGAAGGCAATCGTGCATATATGGAAAAGCTCGTGAAAAACATATTTGTACTATTACATATTTGTATCTTGTAAAACAGCATAAAATATATATGCATATAATTCAATAAAAATGTTTTATAACCAAGGGAAAAGGCTCTGGAGAATCTTATATACATTCACTTGTACTTTATACAGATAATGCTTGTAAAATAAAAAGAATATGTATATGTAGGATTACTGTGTCAGTTTTGGAGCCCATTTTGTCAGACGCTTATTTTTACTTGCCTTATGAAAAAATGAATTATTGCAAAATTGCAAACAATATTATAAAAACTGCTTGTACTATCTGATAAAAGACACTTTTTAGTTTGTACTTACGTTTCTAAAGTTTTATTTTTACCTTAAAGAAATTTTGTCTTTTAAAACAAAGTGATATGTCAGTGACTTTCCTCTATGTTTTTATAATTTTGATCATAAATTGTAAGACAACTTTTATATATATCCATCTATATTATTAAATATTATTATTTTATATTATTAAATTTGTCTGTGTTCTCCTAAAAAAGATGGTTTAGGAGCCATATATCTTAAAGTTGGACGGTTTGACAATCCCATGAGATTATGATAATATATTTATAGACGGGAATAATGTAATGTACAAAGAAGAACAAATGTTCTATCGACTAATTTGTGTAATTCGTAATATTTTAATATTTTTATTTTAATCGATCGTTCGATAATTATAAGTACACACTGAAGATGACCATGTTAAAAAGGTTGAAATATTTGTTATGACGGTTAAATAAATTTAAATATATTTCGCATATAATATCCAGCGCTGCTTAAATAGCACTTATATACTGTCAATTTTTAAATTTTTGTTTTTGTGAACCTATTAAATTAATTTATGCATTATTAGATACCTTTATCTTATTATTTGTATAAAATAAGAAAAATTATTATATATATTTCTTTATATACATAATTTTTAATTTGTTTATTATCACGTTGATTACCTAAATAAACTTTTAATGCTTTCTAAGAACGTATTCATGAAAAAACAACATATAGTTGCCTATGGTTAAAAACATCTTTTCAAAGATTTACTCCTTCTTTATCAAATGTTTGACCTTATGATTTATTAATTGTCATAGCAAAAGCTAATTTTATTGGAAATTGTTTTCTCTTAAAAGTGAAAGGATATACATTTTCGTAATAGAGTGTTATACGATTCAAAAAACAATATCTCCTATTTTATCACTAGCTAAAATTTTACATTTTAATAAATGATCAGCTAGCTCTGTAATTATTAATCTCGTGCCATTACAAAGACCTTCGTCTAATACTAAAGTTTCTAATTAACATAATAACACAATTTGATTTTAAAACGCAATTCATAAGGTGGAAGACGTGATGGAGACAAAGTATTTAAATATTCTGATAATAAAACTTCATCAATTTCATCATTATCAACAATTTTCAGTACTATCTATACTTGTATAAATTTCCATTTTATTTTTCTTAAAATTCTTTAAATTCTTTTTTTAAATTCTTTATTTTATATTATATCACCATATATATCTTGTACAATATCGGTATCAATGAATGCGATACAACAATTAGGAAGTTGTATATTGTCATTAGAATCATTTAATATATCATCTTCATATTTAATAGAAATTTTGTAAATTCAATTTCTTCTGGAAGAACTCGCATATTTTCTGTTAAAGAAAAATTTATAAAATATTTCCAAATAGAACTAAATTTGACTGAAAGATTTACGATTTCATTTCGAGTATCATGTATTTTTATGGGGAGAAGTTGTCTAAAATCACCACCTAATATATTAATTTTTCCACCAAAGGGTAAATCATTATTCATGATGTCACGTAATGTACGATCCATAATTTCTAAAGCATATCGTGGTGTCATTGGCGCTTCATCCCAAACAAAAATATCTGTTTCTTTCAAATAATGAGCTTCCTTGGATTGGATTTTAATATTAGATGATGAATCAACAAATAATAGAACTGTGGTAATCCAAATGTTTTATGAACTGTTTTTCCTCCTGACAATAACGTCGCTGCAATACCCGTAAAAGCCATTGTACAAATATGTTGATTTCGAATTTTGATTAAATAATAAATAGTCGTATATATAAATGTTTTACCGGAATCACCTGGACTATCAATATAAATACAATTATTACTACGATTATTAATAAATAATTTATTTAATATAAAATTTACTATTTCTTTTTGGTTATCATTTAATTGTTCATATTACCAATTTAATTGTTTTATTATCAATTTCTATATCTTCTTCAAGTGTCATATAATTATTCTCTTCATTATTTTCTATTAATTGTTCCATTTGTGGAAAATCTGCAAAACTTTTATGCCTTCAGCATAAAGCATAGTATTTGTTTGTGTATGTATGCTTTCCTTTGTTCTTCTAATAATCCAAAGTGTCGAATATAATCTTCCGACAATGCTACTTTAAAATTTTCCCAGAGTTCTTCAGGATGTAATGGTTGACAATGTAATAATATACGTACAAGTAATTTACGATGTTGTCTTGGCATCATCCATCCAACAGCTTCATTCATAGCTCGTTTCATTCATCATCGTCTTCAATCAAACCTAAAGCTAATCATGCCGCTGAAAATGATTAACATACTTCTCCATTTACAGTTCTTAAATCATCGAAACTTGTAGCTCCTTTTATAGTGAGTAATAATAATCGTAAATGAAATAACTCTATTTGTGTTGGACTAACGAAATACATTCGTCCTGTACAATTATAATGACTTTTGCATTTTAAACGCGAAATGTTTCTTCCATTGATTTTATCTTTTTGAAATAAATAATGACACGGAATTTCTACATATAAATATTGTCTTGCTTCTTCATCGTGAGAATTTAAATTGAAATAATCAATTAACATAGTAACTTCATTCAAAGCAATCGTTGTTACTTCTTCAATGGTTTCATTTTCAGTTATAACATTTTGTTCATTAAGAAAATAAACTGGCAAACGTATTATAGTATGATTTTTATCTTGTAACTTTTTTTGAAGAATTCGCCAACTGACTTCTACGGGTTTAACATAATGAGTTTCTATAATCATGATCAATAATTATATTTTCTGTCATTGGTTCAATTCTTATAGTGGCAACATCATGACTTTTGTAAATATATTTATAAAAATATTTAATCGATTTGATACTTGAAACTATCTCAATATTTACAATTAAAAATAATTGATAAAATAGGACAATATGGTACTACGTAACGATTATCAACTACATATCCACCAGGATGTTCGAAACTTCTATCATTATCTCTTCGACGATAATAAAAATAACCATCTTCTAGTTTTCAATTCATTCTAGTTTCTTCAAGGTATGGTTTTGGATAATGTTTTGAACATTTTCCATTCACTAAACACCAATCACCATAAGA
>JAANIC010003463.1:234072-249705 GCA_017607545.1 Acromyrmex charruanus | reverse complement strand
ATGGGAGGGAGAGAGGGAGGGAGGGAGGGAGGGAGAGGGAAGGAGAGAGAGAGAGAGAGAGAGAGAGAGAGAGAGAGAGAGACAGAGAGAGAGAATCATATGTTTAATAATTATGTTATGTAAAGTATGATTTTTATATGGATCGGAAATTTTAGCAGAGATGTATTTGTCAACTATTTGTGGAGTTGTTATTTAAAAATTGTATTTTAAAGTAATTAACATGTGAACATATGGCAAACTGCCATATTTTTGAAATTCAATAACATATACAAAGGCTATTATTTCTGCAAAAAAATTTTGCTTTACAAAAAATCAATCAAATAGTCTTTTTAATATTAAAAACACGTGCACAAATGTCTATCAGAAACTTGTTGAACATCTAAAAGATTTTTTTCAATTTCACGTCATTTAGGATTACAAGTCATCATAATAAAAAAATTTGGTTTACCAAATTTAGCAACAATTGCCCCATCGTATCTTGATAATTTTGTAACATATTACGCGGAGATCCAATAAATGTGGATGGAAGTATATCCATCTTTCCAATATGTCCATTTAAATTATTCGCCATAGTTTGTATATAATCTCTTAAACTTTGATATGTTTCAGTTCGTAATTCTTTTTGATGATTTTTGCAATAATTTATTCTATCCTTTTCAATTTTTACATAACTACCATATCTACAAGTCATTGTTGAAACAGATGACAACCTAATATAAAACGTTAAATTCATCACGAATAACCATGCGATATTTAATATATTGACTTCTAGTTATTCGTTTATTACTATTTAATTTCGTTAAATTAAATTACAATACCATCTTTGAGTACCATGTGAGTAAAATAATGGATATTCATGGTTCAACATTTGGATCCATAGTACTAACATTTTGTAAAGTTTTGATATTCCTATTACGTATTGTTACATAAGATTCTGGAATTTTTCCATCAGCAGTAATTCGAAGAACAGTTGCAACTTTATTAGTCCTTTGAACATTATATCGCTCTCGATTCATTCCGAATTTTAATGTAAATAATAATTGTAATTCTGGTAACAATTCTCCAGATTCTTTTTCTAATAGTCGTTGATTTTCTAATTCTTCATCCATCATTTGATAAAATTGAGCAAATACATTAGATTCTCGCATTATATCGTCAAGATTTTGTATAATTTCAAAATCTAATTCTAAATTTTCTGTAAGACGATAATATTTATTGCTTCATTAGAATCTATAATAAAAAGCTGACCGTAAGTTGGATTTTCATTCTGAATAGCATATAATGCTGTATTTATTTGATAATAAATTTGTCCTTGTACTTTAAAACAATATGCACCTGGTCGCCTTTTTTGAAAATTAGCATTACTTAAATGTACGAAAATGAACTATTGTAAGTACGAATATTACTGGATTTTGCATGATTATTTTTAAATAAATTATGAAAATAAATAATTATAACAAACGTGGTTTATAAATTAAAACAAATATATAATATAAAAAGAGGAGCATGAAACTACAGCACTGGATGTTGTTTGTGAAATTTAATAATTCATTACATTACTAAAAAATCTTCTTTAAACGTTTCGACCACAATCTGGTCATCTTCAGTAAAATCACAAATATTCGTAAAATGCAGAATTTACATATATCTGACATTAAATTCAGCCGTCAAAAATATAAATACGTATAAACGTGTTCTTTCATCTTATGAAGGTGTATCATACAACATGGTTGCAGCCATGTTGTATGATGCATCTTCATAAGATGAAAGAATACGTTTATACATATTTATATTTTTGTGGCCGAAACGTCTAAAGAAGATTTTTTATTAATGTAATGAATTATTAAATTTCACAAACAACATCCAGTGCTGTGATTTCATGTTCCTCTTTTTATATGTTTTAAATTATGAAGAAATTGTGAAGATAGAGGTAATGGTTCCAAATAAATTGCAACAATCTTGAAATGAATTTCCCTTATGAAATACTTTTTCAGCTACAAAAGGTTTTGTATTACAATGCATACAAAGTACATTCATAAATCCAATGTAATGTTCATTTATGTCATTTATAGACATTATATTATTAATATTTAAACACAGATACTTTCTTACGTAATCGATAATGATTGGATATTGATTGGATATTGATTTGATATTGATTGGAGATATCTTGTTGTAACATTTACAGAATCTTCTTGAATGGTTTCGTCGTTTAGAGTTACTGTATGATTACCATGTACTTCACCATTAATACAAGAGATAAAATAATGTTTGGAATTTTATTTAAAATTTTCATAGTTCCTTTTATAGTTTCATTACGTTGATGTTGATTGTTTGCTTTTTTTTATGACGTTGTTTTTCAAATTCTTCTTTTTCTTTAGAAGAACATTCTACTTTACGTCGTGGTATTATTAAAATACAAATATATTATATATTTTATATATATAAGTATATTATGTATATTATGTATATAAATATAATATTTCTATTTAATAAAGATTTTTTAATAATTTCTTTGATAATTTCTNTAAATTGCGTCATGATTGCAACAATGAAATGAATTTCCCTTATTACATACTTTCATCAATTACATACTTAAATCAATAACAAAGAATCAAATATAAATAATCAGTATTCAGTATTAAATATTTAGTATTAATAATTAGCAGTATCTGTAATTAATAATCAATTACCATTAACTAATAATTAATAAGTATTAATTATTATTATCATCATTATCATCATTATCATCATTATTATTATTGCAATTATCTTCATTATCATAATTCTAATAATCATCATTATCATTGTTATGATCAGCAGTAATAGTAATCAATAATTAATCAGTAATAATTAATAACCAATATTATCATCATTCTCGTCATTATTATCAATATCATTCTAATCATCTTCATCATTATCATCAATAACTGTAACACAATATTATATTCATTATATTAAAGATATTATATTTTAATTCATTCTTATATGTACAAAAATGTTACAATATTGATAACTATTTAGAATTTATATTAATGTAATATTTCAAAATTATAATAATATAATATTTAGTAACATATATCGGGTGTACAACTTTGCTTCCGCCGTTTTTTTTCCGAAATTCGAGGTTTTATTGTAAAAAACTGGTTATACATTTATAATTCAAAGTATTGTTCATCGCTGGCCACTACTTTCTCCCATCTTTCGGGCAGCGTACGAATCCCGCGTCGAAAAAACTGATCATCTTTTGAGGCGATCCACGAATCGATCCAATTTTTTACTTCTTCATAAGACCGGAAATGCTGGTCAGCCAGGCCGTGTGCCATTGATCGAAACAAGTGATAGTCAGAGGGAGCAGCTGGAGAATACGGCGGGTGGGTTAGGACTTCCCATTTTAACGTTTCCAAGTATGTCTAGACCACTTTCGCAACATGGGGTCGAGCATTGTCATACTGTAAAATCACTTTATCGTGTCTCTCGTTGTATTGCGGCCATTTGTCTTAATGCTCGGCTCAAACGCATCAATTGCGTTCGATATTGATCGCCTATGATTGTTTCAGTCGGTTTTAATAGCTCATAATACACTACGCCGAGCTGGTCCCACCAAATACAGAGCATGACCTTGGAGCCGTGAATATTCGATTTGGCCGTCGACGTGAAAACATGGCCGGGAACTCCCCATGATTTTCTGCGCTTGGGGTTATCGTAATGAACCCATTTTTCGTCCCCAGTCACAATACGATGCAGAAATCCCTTCCGTCTTTGCCTTTCAAGCAGCTGTTCACAAGCAAACAAACGCCGTTCAACATCTCTCGGCTTCAACTCGTACCCAATTTCCTTGCTTCTGAATCATTCCCATGACTTTGAGGCGTTTTGAAATGGCTTGTTGACTCACTCCCAATGATCGTGCCAATTCTTCTTGATTTTGACACGAATCTTGATTAAGTAATGCCTCCAATTCTGCATCTTCGAAAACCTTCTCTCTTCCATCTTCTCTCTTCCTATGCCGGTCTTCGACGTCAAAATCACCGTTCTTGAAGCGTTGAAACCACTCACGACACGTTCTTTCACTAATAGCGGCCTCACCATAAGTATCTGAGAGCATTCGATGAGCCTCAGCCGCAGATTTCTTCATATTGAAGCAGAAAATTAAAACCTCCCGCAAATGACGAGAATTTGTCTCGTAAATTGACATTTTCAATCGAGAATAACTTTATGATGCAGACACAAATCGACTAATGTTTCTATGAGGTTATGTTGACAGATGCCCAAGTTTATTGTATGATATCTCTGATCTACTTATTTCGACCACCACTTACCGCTAAAGCCATCTATAGGAAAACGGCGGAAGCAAAGTTGTACACCTAATAACTATTCTATATTTTTAAGTAATAACTATTTATTAATTATTTTATGATTATAACAAATGTAACGTTAAATAACAACATTCATTAATAATAATAATAAAAGGTAATTTAATGTCTTCTTTCTTATGTCTTCCCAAAAACATCAACTTTTTGAACTTCTTTAATGCTTCTTCTAATATCTTCTTAAATATTTCCCTGAAATAAATAGAAATAAATTAATATTATTAATATTCATACATTTTTATTTGAACGTTTCTATATTAGTTATTACTATTTTATATACATATACAATATCATTTACAAATTTGCTTAAAATGCTTACGACTAATATTTTGTTTTTAAACTACATAAAATATGTACATATGCACGCATATATATAATATATTTCACAACTACCTTACAATACTTCCACAACATATTTCAAAGATAAAATAGAGTAAAAAATTTTAATATGACGATGTCAAGACTGCAATAGTTTTTAATTTATTAATATTCAAAGACAGTTTGTAAAAACTATCAATATAACTATATACACATAATACATTGCACACACAACAATATTGCACACAGCACATTGCACAAACGACGCTATTGGCCAGTTGCACTTGTATCAAGTGGATGATGTAAACTACAAGTGCAACTGGCCAATATCGTCGTTTGTGCAATGTGCTGTGTGCAATATTGTCGTATGTGCAATGCGCTATATACAATATTGTCGTGTGTGTAATATGCTGTGTGCAATAATGTCGTGTATGCAATATGCTGTGTGCAATATTGTCGCTGTGTGTAATATTGCTGTATGCAAACGAAGCTGTAGGCAATCGTTTTGTAGACAAACGAGATTCTCCTACTGTATTATATATAAATACATCTTAATAATAAAATACATACCTATATATTTAAATAAAATGAATATTCGAGCGAACTTTTGATTACATAACAATTTTTTATAATATGATTATATTTTTCTGAAATTAAAATATTTTACAAATATTACATAAAGTTATAATCATAATTACAATCTAATTAAAATCTTGTACTAATGTACTAACTGATTTCTACCAATGAAGCAAGTTGATTTTCTTCATATAATTTTTTCAAATAAAATATGTTTATATATTTTGTTTTTTGATAAAGTTGATAGTTGTAAAAAATTGAAAAAAATTGTCATATGTAAAAACTTATTGAAAATTAATATTTGGCTAGATTTAGTAATTATCATCTTATTAACTATTGCGAAAATTGTATAATGATAAAGAACTTTTTGACTTGCAAGGGAAGTTTCACAATTGTCCGGAATCGATTCTTCATGAAATATGTTGTTGAACACGAAAATCTAAGAGACACATATTTCTTTAAATGTTCGCTAACTCAACTTTAAGGGGTGAAACACCTCTTTGAAAAAAACCAGTATTTCTATTTCGAGCTGAATACGTTGAAAGTATAAAAGATGGAAAAAAATTTTTTAAACAAAAGTACGGTTTCATGAGTAATTCAATGTTGTGAAGAAAAAAACAATTGTTAAACAAAAAATTAAAAAAAATTTTTTTTCACAGCATTGAAATACTCTTGCAACTATACAACTTTTATGTAAAAAATATTTTTCCATATTTTATTCTTCTTTTATTTATGCCCAAAGCATACAAAGTGCGCAGAATGGATACAGTGTGCAATAAATGGATTCAGTGTGCAATAAACACATTACATGAAATATGTATCATGTAATAACTCTTGTAATATATGTAGGAAGATTGTAATTAATATGTATTACTTCATATACAGGGTTGACAAATAACATGTTACTTATAACGCCGTTACTTTGTTATCTTGTTATAATAATGATTTGGTAATGTCATTGTGAATTTTTTATGATGATAATATTAACATCAGAGTTAGAAAAGTCAATCATTATTTGTAATGGATTGAAAAAGTCATTCGTTACTAAAAAAAATAATTCCTAATTTGTAACGCGTTACTTTTTAGTAACGAGTAACGTTACGGTTAACTTCATGCGTTACTCGTTATACTTATAACTTTTTCAGTGTAATGCGTAATAGTGACAAGTTACTTTTCAAAGTGACTTTTTTAACTTTAGTACAACCTTAGCGTTTAGTTAATTAGCGTTACTGTCATAAAAATTGCAATATCGTTATTAAATTGTTTACTATAAAAAGTAACGACAAAGTAACTAAAAAGTAACGTTTGAAAAAAACCAGTATTTCTATTTCGAGCTGAATACGTTGAAAGTATAAAAGATGGAAAAAAATCAACTCTGTTTCATATAGAAGAGAAGGTGGTATTATGGCCAAAGGATGTCCGGTAATGACCGCATAATCTCTCATGGGCAGGTAAAGCAAACTAAGTCGAAAACTCCTCTACAGTTTTGCAATTTTCGCAATAGAGATTTTCGTTAACGAGATATTAATTACTAAATATCGCTGAATATTAGTTTTCAATAATTTTTTACTCAAATACTACCAACTTTACAGAAAAACTACAAGAGACAAAAATTGTTTATTTTCTTTTCACAGAACTCTAAGAATTTTTTCAGAATTTTTTATTGTCTTTTTAGTATTACATTTTCTCATTTTTACCGACATGAGAAAATACTGTATTAAAAAATTCTGAAAAAAATTCTGAAAAAATTCTCAGAACTTTATGAGACTTTATGCTGTTGATAGTATTTGAGTAAAAAATTATTAAAAACCAATATTCAGCGATTTTTAGTAATTAATATCTCGTTAACTATTGCGAAAATTGCAAAACAGTAGAGGAGTTTTTGAACTTTAGTTCGCTCTATCTGTCTATGAAAGATTATGTGATACCAGACACCCTGTATATTGTGATCGCCCTTAATATCTCCGCTATTATGTAGTGAATCCTAATGATTACTTATGGAATTATTAGTTCAGTAGCTTGCATCATTACACCATGATGCTAATATTATCAATACTCAATAGCCAGCATTTATTATAACGCATTTTTACTTTCAAGTATTTCGAAACGTTTTTGAAATACATTTTAGCATTTAATTTCACCTTCCTCATTTTTCTTAAACATAAGCGTATTATCATATGAATACATGTATTTTTGAGTATGTTATTGTTATTTAATATTTTATTTGACTGTATATATTTTGAGTTATGCAAATACAATAGCATGGCATTTTACTAATGTGGCCTTCTATGAATATTGATTACTCACGATCTCTTTTTTGAGGTTTTCATATCAAAATTATTATTTGATATATTCAATTGTAGCTCTACTGTTAATATATAGTTTATATTACGTGTACTTTTTTAATACAAGCAGCTTATATGCAGAAGTTATGTGAAAGTGTATACATTCCTTTGCATACATTTTAAAATGTTTTACTTTTTTGCTAATTTTAACCCAATACTATTTTTTAAACAAAACTAATATTTTAAGGCTATTTTTATGAAAAGTCACATCCATTTTTTTTCTTCGAGTCATTATGCAATGTCGCCACATTTTTATTAATAATATCCTAAGTAATAAATATTTCGTAACTTTAAGTCCAGAATCAATTCAATAACATTTTAATAAATGTAATTGTTAAGTTTTAATTAAATATTGATTCAAACTTAAATATTGATTATTAAGAAAATTATTGTTAAAATGTTACTGGGGTGTCATAATGTCTTCTCTTCTACATATTTATCATTCTTAATCTTTAAAAAAACTTTGCAAACATATTTTCTAAATTATTGTGTCATTGTTACGTCTTATTTATAAGCATTATTTGTAAATTTTTCATGGACTATACAGCTTCCTCTCCTATAAATAGTCATATATTCCATCTCTATGGGATATACGCCAAAAATGCAAGGTTTCAGAAAAAAGTTTTATAGTTTCAAAAGGAAATAAGATGACCTTAAGGTCTAGTTCATGTTACATAAAATTTTTTAAACGAAATACTTCATATTTTAATGCGTATTCTTATAGCTTATTTCAAGAGTTTTCCAAAAAGCTATAATAAAGTATTTTTTCTTTATGCGCATTTCGAATTATGAAGTTTGAAAATTACGATACTGTAGGTATTTACATTATCTAAGGCATTCTAAGATGTCTGACTGATGGCTTTTTGAATGGCTTTTTGAATGTTGTTCAGAATCAAAATGAAAGAAAACGATTTTGAATATGGACTTTGGTTCGTGATTTCACAAAATGTTATATAATATTTGATATTGGAATCTTATTATACTTTATCAGATTTTACTTATCAGATGTTATCGTATAGCATTTTATATTAGAATGATATTATACTCTTTAAGATTTTACTTATCGGATGTTATTGAATGTTATATAGCATTCCAATATAAAATACTGCATAGCATACGATAACATCTGATAAGTAAAATCTTAAAGAGTATGATAACATTTTATATATATATATATATATATATATATATATATATATATATACATATATAATATAAAATCTATGTAACATAAGCATTAATAAACTTACCTTTAATTTGTGAGAATACTTTTTAAATAAAGCTCTCGAATCTCCACAAAAAATAAATAAATAAATGCTTATATTAATGTTGCACGTTGTCGCACCGAGTTTATTGCTTGTCATAACATGTTTACAACTGCACGTTTACAACTTCCACCGATTACTGCCAAATTGCAATGCTTTATTTAAAAAGTAAATCTCTATTATTCGCATTAGTAGCTCTAATTCCACATTCCCTGCTTTTACCCTATCTCAAACGATCAAATTTATATTAAAGTTAAGATGAGTTTAATTAAGNATAAATCAATCATATATATCATATATGTGTCAACTATATATAGGTTGATATTATGTATATAGGAACATATAGAATTCAAATCTTAAATAATATATAATATAAATCTCTAGCAATAAAATTAACATGAGCAAATAATCTGGCAATAAAATTAACATAAGCAAATAATACATGAAAAGTAATGATATTGTTATAGATACGTATAGACCACATTATAATAAATATTAGTGGGATCCATAGAATTCCCAATCGATCTCGTCGTTAACGTCACGCTAAAATAAATAATACGGCCCAGATTACTACGACAGCTTCCTTTAAATTACTCTTGTGACTTTCCTGTATTGATCGAAGTGTTCTAGATATTGTTGTATCATGTCCATCAGCTGATAAATTTCGTTCATTCTACAAAATTTATTTTAAAAAACTTAATATATCGGAACTTTTCCTGCAAAATTACTTAAAATTTTTATTCTTAATGCATGGAATACTTTTACTAATGTATCTAAAAATTTAGATATAGATCTGAAAGTAATTTTGTTAGACCAAAATAATTATTTACTCTTTAAAAGTGAATTATAACAACCACTCTTTAAAATGAGACTCCATCCTTTAGATTCTAAAGAATTTACAGAGTAGAAATTTTAAGCATGATGAGCAACGCTGCAACAAATTTTGACATTCTAGCAGTTATTATATAAATTTATAATCGTGCGTATGGATATATTGACATTCATGCACATTAGTACTTACATTGGAATCGTGAATCTATTTTATCATTGGCATCTATTTCATCATTTTTTGTTAACAAATCGATTGAATCCACATCTTTCAATTCTTCTAATTGTTCTTCGGTAATTATGATCCTTTTATGTCTACGCATTGTTCTACTTTTAGATGTTTATTAACACTTTCTTTAATTTTTTTTCCGTTCTTCTGTCAGTTGAAATAAGTGAAAGAATACCAAATGTTCACGAAGAAAGCACAATAAGAAAATAAATAAATTAATAAATATATTTGACTCTATGTGTACTTTTTCCATATAAAGTTAATACTTTAACATAAATGACAAATTTCACTTATTTCAACTGACAGAAGAATGGAAAGAGAATTGAAGACAACGTTAAACATTACGTTATTACATTATCGTATTATTTAAAAATAGACCAAAGTGAAAAAAAATGATTGCTGAAGAACAAATTAAAGAATTGAAAGATGTGGACGTAATCGATTTACTCACAAAAAATGAAGAAATAGATTCCATGCAAATATACGTTTCCACAATGTAAGTTCTAATACGCACGAATGATATTTACACGCATGATATATTCACATCCACAGAACACATGCTCACGCTTACATAAACGTATAACCAACGCTCGCAAATTCATACAATTACAAGTACATTAACGCACTCACGCACGTACGCACGCACGCACGTACGCATGCACGCATGCACGCACGCACGCACTATTCTTATATGTTTCTCCGATGCGAGAAACATATTTCTCAGCTAAAAATGTTTCTGTATACTTCATCAAATCGTATATGTTTAACTCTTTGATTCACTGTGATCCATCGAAAATTTAATTAAAACGTGATATATTACTTCTACAAAAGTTGCAGATCGTAATACAATTTAAATTAGATAAAGGAACTTTAATTTTGTAAGATATAAAAATTGATTGAATTAATCTACAATATGCATATAACAGACTTTTATGAAATATAAACGATTCATGATCATGGTTATAAAATAACCAGAAAATAACCAAATTTGTTTGCATACATTCTGGTTGATAATCAGACATATTTGGTTATACCATGGAATTCTTGAAAATGATAAAATTATTAGATTTAGTTAATAAAATTATTAATTTACAATTCAACTATTTATAAAAATAATAGAAGTCAAAACGTGGTTAAACTTAAAACAATGTGATTGAAAAGGCATATATCACGAGCGCAAGATGTTAATCTAATGTTCATATTTTAATAGATTACCATTGAATAAAAACAATACAATAAAATAGACGTTTCAGCCTTATATCAGGCCATCTTCAGTATTACAAAATTAATTATGTGTTATAACTTTCGTACATGTTGAGAACATCTAGTTTCGAATAAATTTTATTCTTTCTTTCAAATAGCCAACGGAAATAAAGGACTATTAGTACAACTAACTATCATCCTTAAAGGATTACCTTCTTTGTGGATCTTTGGCAACCTATAGGATCTCGGTGTTGTTCCATCAGTCATATTTAATTTTGTCTACCTATTTAAAAGATATAATTGACAAAAGTCTAAAAAAGGAATTTAGTTACATAAAAAATAGCTTTGAACTTGTTAACAAACTTAATAGTATGACATTAAATTCTGATTACAAAATGGTATCTTTCAATATCGTGTCTATGTATACTAATATTCCTGAAGACTTAGTCGTAAAGAGTATTGAAGTAAGATGGAATTCTATTTCACTAAATACGAATATTCCTAAAAATAAATTTTTGAAGGCCATCTCATTAGTCTTTAACTCCACTTATTTCAAATTTGATAACCACTTTTTCAAACAGATCTTTGGTATGCCCATGGGATCTCCCTTGTTACCTATCTTGGCAGATATAGTAATACAAGACCTGGAAAAAAACATTTTTTCTAGTATGAATATAAACATTCCAATCTATTATAGATATGTTGATGATATCATTTTGGCCGTGCCGATCAACCAAATTAACGAAATTCTAAATAAATTTAATTCGTATCATGACAGATTGAAATTCACTTGTGAACATAATAATGACGATTCCATTAATTTTCTTGATCTGAGTCTAAGAGTAGAAAATGGATATATTAAATTTGACAATTACAAAAAACCGACTAACTCAGGATATCTTAACTACAATTCAAACCATCCTATAGAATATAAAAGACATGTGGATATATTAGGTGTGACTTTGGACATATTAGGTGTACAACTTCGCTTTCGCCGTTTTTTTCCGAAATTCGAGACTTTATTGTAAAAAACTGGTTATACATTTATGATTCAAAGTATTGTCCATCGCTGGCTACTACTTTCTCCCATTTTCGGGCAGCGTACGAATCCCGGGTCGAAAAAACTGATCATCTTTTGAGGCGATCCTCGAATCGATCCAATTTTTTACTTCTTCATAAGACCGGAAGTGCTGGTCAGCCAAGCTGTGTGCCATTGATCGAAACAAGTGATAGTCAGAGGGAGCAGCTGGAGAATACGGCGGGTGGGGACTTCCCATTTCAACGTTTCCAAGTATGTCTTTACCACTTTCGCAACATGGGGTCGAGCATTGTCATGCTGCAAAATCACTTTATCATATCTTTCGTTGTATTGCGGCCGTTTGTCTTAATGCTCGACTCAAACGCATCAATTGCGTTCGATACTGATCGTCTGTGATTGTTTCAGTCGGTTTTAACAGCTCATAATACACTACGCCGAGCTGGTCTCACCAAATACAGAGCATGACCTTGGAGTCGTGAATATTCGGTTTGGCCGTCGACGTGGAAACATGGTCGGGAACTCCCCATGATTTTCTGCGCTTGGGGTTATCGTAATGAACCCATTTTTCCCCAGTCACAATGCGATGCAGAAATCCCTTCCGTCTTTGCCTTTCAAGCAGCTGTTCACAGCAAACAAACGCCGTTCAACATCTCTCGGCTTCAACTCGTACGGCACCCAATTTCCTTGCTTCTGAATTCCATGACTTTGAGGCCTTTTGAAATGGCTTGTTGAATCATTCCCAATGATCGCCAATTCTTCTTGATTTTGACACGAGTCTTGATCAAGTAATGCCTCCAATTCTGCATCTTCGAAAACCTTCTCTCTTCCACCGCTATGCCGGTCTTCGACGTCAAAATCATCGTTCTTGAAGCGTTGAAATTACTCACGACACGTTCTTTCATAAGTATTTGAGAGTGGCCTCACCATAAGTATTTGAGAGCATTCGATGAGCCTCAGCCGCATATTTCTTCATATGGAAGCAGAAAATTAAAACCTCCCGCAAATGACGAGAATTTGGCTGGTATGATAGTTAATTGTACTAATAGTCCTTTATTTCCGTTGGCTACCTATTTGAAAGAAAGAATAAAATTTATTCGAAACTAGGTTTCTCAACATGTACGAAAGTTATAACACATAATTAATTTTGTAATATTGAAAATGGCCTGATATAAGGCCAAAACGTCTATTTTATTGTATTGTTTTTATTCTATGATAATCTATTAAAATATAAATATTTCGCTACTATCATTTTGCGCTCGTGATGTATGCTTTTTCAATCACATTGTTTCAATTATTTATAAATCAATCCATTATTTGGTATATAGAGAAATTATTGGATACATAGACGGAATCGAGACTTCAAAAACTAGGAAATAATCATGAATACAGATTTTTTAAATTTTACATGAACAATGGTAACTGAAAACGTGTTCAGATTGTGTTTGGAATGAACACATTAATGTTGTTGAAAAATACAATATATACAACCTAGTTATGTAAATTATATCTTTACCCTCTTTACTCTTTTAGAAGATATTTCAACCGAAAAAAGCTTAGGGGGACCATTGACATGGGGTCTCATTGACACAAGAGATAAATTGGCATTACGTTTTATAACATAGGTATTTCTCTCTAAGTTTTATTTAATGTATTTTATTAGCAGTTCCGAATAATGAAATCAATGAGATACTAGATAGATTCAATTCTTACCATGATAGATTGAGATTTACAGTGAAGCATATGGATGACAAATCTATAAATTTCCTCGATGTGAATGATAAATGGTTGTATAAAATTTGATATATATAAAAAACCCACGAACTCAGGAAGATATCTAAACAAATCGAACCATCCAATGCAATACAAAAGAGGAGTAATAATCGGTCAGCTTGATAGAATTCTGTTCTTCTGACATCTGAAATATCACAAAAAAAATATTGAATCCATAATAAATATTTTGTTAATTAATGGTTATCCTCTTGATATAATCTTTTCTACAATTAATAAGAGACTTAAAAAATTGGCCAGTAGAAAGAATTTATTTAAAAATAACATTGTTAATAACGATGATTCTATCAATCATAATAGAAAAAAATTTTTCACTATATCATATATAAACACAATCTCGGACCAATTTAAGACTTAAGATTTAAGAAGATTTAAGCGGAAAAAAAACAATTTTAAAATAACTTATAAACCTATAAATCATTTCATAAAATTAGGTAAAGATAGAAAAAAATGGAACAATGTGATGCGGTGTACAAAATAAGCTGTCTGAATTGCGACTCCTCTTATGGTGGTCAAACAAAAAGGAAAATAAAAACGCGAATCAA
This sequence comes from Acromyrmex charruanus, assembly GCA_017607545.1. NCBI lineage: Eukaryota > Metazoa > Arthropoda > Insecta > Hymenoptera > Formicidae > Acromyrmex > Acromyrmex charruanus. Next base: position 235,199 of record JAANIC010003463.1, on the reverse strand, counting down.
ACAACATAAAGCGAATATAAAAAAATCAAAAGATTCTCTGATCGTATTATCACAACATCAGATCGAATGTATTCACAAAAAAGATTGGGATAACGTTCAGGTGTTAGACATAGAACCATATTTTCATAAAAGTATCACATCGGAAATAATATTTATCAAAAAACAAATCGAGGGTCTGAACTTGCAGAGTGTAGAAAAATTACCAGAGACATACTTTCCTGTGCTTAGCATAACTCTCCCTACATAAGTCCTTTTTACCCTCTCCTTTGATACATGTTAAGTATATATAGCTATCATGATAAGAAATTGGCAAAACATTGTAATGAGTACTTTATTACAATAAGTCATTCACTCTCGATATCTTTCCACACAGTTGACTGTAACACAGGTACTAAAAAAATTTTTATATTTTATAATTAGAAACACGATTTGAAGACATTTAATTAACCAAAGAATATTGTAATCACTAGAATCTGGAAATTTTGCGTTCAATGTAACAACTAAATAGGAACATTTGAACTATCTGAATTCTTATAATAAAAAGACAATTGCCTTTGGATATGATAACTTTTTCTTTATATGATAATCTTTTATAGATATTTTTTATATGATAATCTTTTTGGACTAATATCAATAACTTGCTAATTAAGAATAAAATCAATTGTTAAATAACGAGTGGTTTCACGTTACAAGTAGACATATCATAAGACAATACACGTAGACGAATTGTTGTTTTGCGTAAATATTTTGTAATTATTATATACTGAAGATGTAAGGCCTAATGTAAGGCCGAAACATTTATGTATTTAATTATGTGAAATTAGATTATAATGTATTGTAATCAAATATAATCAATCGGTAACGATATCTGGCGTTCGTGGTGTATGCTCTTTAACTTTTTATTTTTAAATTTCGATCACATATTGACATTTATTGTTATTTATTATTTAAATTATCTTTAAAATTTTTAAATTTGCAATTTAATATTTTCTTTAAATTATAATATAATATTGTAATATAATAAATTATATAATTATATAATTATATAATAATATAATTACAATAATATAATTATAATATTATAATAAATTATAATATTATAATTATAATAGAATAAATATTTAAAT
>JAANIC010003463.1:192779-208061 GCA_017607545.1 Acromyrmex charruanus | reverse complement strand
TGTACAATATATATATATATATATATATATATATATACATAATTATATTCATATACATCCATTTCATTTGTTAGATACATATGTACAAACATTGAAAAATATATTTTGTACATATGTAGTATACATTTTGGAGTAATTAAACAAATACAGTTAGCAAATTTATTATGTTGATTTAGTATGCTGATTCATACTAAATATAGTATTATGTAGCATTTATATAAATGACAGAATCTGAAAATTGTATTCACTAACTATAATAAAAAATTGTATTTACTATCACATTTAATAAACATTAGATTAATATTTTTAAAACCATTATATTACATTACATAAAAAAAAATTAAACATATAAAGATATTTTCCAAACAAAATTGTGTATGGTACATGGTACATTGCTTAATTTTTATACACTTTCTATTAAATATATAAATTTTTGAAAATATGAAATTTTTAAAATGTTAAAATTTCAATAAAAATTCTTGAATTTCGTACATTCTATTTATAACATCTTTTCGAGTACGTATATAAAAGTGTGTAAGAATATGATGTTCTGCGAAGCCATATTCTGCGCATGCCATAAACAGTACATACAATTTGACGGCAGTTTAAGGGACAAAGTTAGTGGTCTGTTATAATAGAATTGTGGTTTCACTCCTTAAACATGAGTTAGTGCACGTATAAAAATATACGTGTCTCTTAGATTTTCGTGTTTAACAACATATTTCATGGAGAATCAAATCGGTTCTAGACAGTGGTGAATCTCTTCCCTTGTAAGATAAACATTTTTTTCTCCTTTTTTAAGTCTAAACGTTTCTACGCTATTTTCCTCGAATATATATATTATATACAGGTCTCTTACTATGAGGACAAGCCAATAAGTTCTTAGAAAATTTGTCAGAGGGCACTCTCAGTGTCATGTTGTGGCGTTGCGAGCGTTGGTTGCGGCGCTACGAGCGTTAGTTGCGGCGCTGCGAGCGCCAGTTGCGGCGCTACGAGTGTTCGTCGCGGCGTTGAAGTTGATCCTTCTTTCTGGTTCGTCCTCCTTTCACTCTCTCTGGTGTCATGGCGTACTGCGTGCGGATCTCGTGTAAACCTCTACGATAGTTAGTAAGTTAAGACTTGGAAGTTAAGGTTCCGAATCACTTTGTGTTCACTGCGAGATCGATACCGATCACCGCTCACGTCTTTCGGTAATCGTTAGCGTCGTCGGATAAATACTCATAGTGTATATTTTCTTAATTTCCCGTATTCTAACCTAGCAACGCAATACCGATATCGGAGCCGTCTTACGCACGCAATCATGTCTCTATTTGTGCAATCTGTATTTGTTAAATAATTAGTCAAGTTTGTATTAAACCTTATGGCATAAGAGTCAGAATCAGCGAGTAACATTCATTCGCAACCTAACGATTTCCCGCCAATTGTTCTTCGCCATTAGTTGGTCATCGCCGGCGCCCAGACACGCTCAGCAGCCGCACCAATAGCCATAAATTGGTGACCCCGACGTGATTGCGTAGCGTTCTCACGCGTGTTTAACCTCATGCGTTTAACCTCATGCGCGCGTCTTAACAAGCCGCCGACATGGCTAGCGGCTCAAGCGGCTCCTCCTTCGGACAATCAGGACAGCGGTGCATCATCGCGTATAGTGGAAATGCCTGTGCTTACGCGAGTCGGAATTAGATCCATGCCGTTTTGGAAATCGAAGCCAGACCTCTGGTTCGTACAAATGGAAGCTCAATTCCTCACCGCGGGCATAACTGTAGATGAGACGAGATACAATTATACAGTGCCTTGACAACGACTCTTTGACCGAAGTTAGCGATATCGTACTCAATCCGCGATGGACAGATACGCCGCGCTCAAAGATAGGTTAGTGAAAAGCTTCGCGGATAGCGCCGAAAAGAAACTATATAGGTTATTAAACGAGGTTGATCTAGATGACCGCCGCCCGTCGCAATTGCTCCGTCGGATACGAGATCTTGCGCAAAATGGAGTGTCAGAAGAAGTGCTCAAATCTTTATGGCTGCAGCGCCTACCACAATAAGTGCAGGCTATACTAACGGCTAGCAAGCACAAACTCGAAGAGTTATCGCAACTAGCGGACCGAATAACAGACGTGCTATTCACTGGCGTTAACGCTATCGCAGCGGTTACACCGACAAAAGCTAATTTAGTAGATTCGCAAATATCCGCGCTTCTAGATCGAATGGAGAGATTGGAAACTCGTTTATCGTGCGACAGACAACGGGCTTCGCGGAATCCTCGTCGCAGAAGCCGTTCAAGGTCACAATCGGAGAGCAAGCTGTGCTGGTACGTTATGGCAGAGAAGCCATCAAGTGTACGCAACCCTGCAGCTGGAAGCCAACGAAACAGGAAAACTAGAAGTTGAACTATCCCCGACGGCAAGATAGTTTAGCCGTGGCAACTCGCTATCTGATAGTCAGGGACCGTGTCACCGGCATCAAATTTCTGGTGGACACCGGAGCGGATGTCTCAACCATTCCTGTCTCAAGACGCGACCGTACTCATATTAGCAAACAGGTACTCTACGCCGCAAACGGAACAATTATCCCTACGTATGGACAAAAGTTACTCCAGCTTGATTTGGGATTCCGTCAGGTTTTTCAATGGCCTTTCATAATTGTCGAAGTAGACACCTTCATTATAGGCTCAGATTTTCTAGCACGTTTCAACTTGCTGCCTGATATACAGCACAAGCGTTTAATCGACGGTAACACGTTTCTTAAAGTCTCTGCTCAGCTTGTCAGCAAAACTATTCCGCGGTTAACAGCGTTTGCCGATGTCTGCCCATTCAAAAAGATTCTAAGCAAGTTTCCTGAGATAATTAGAACGTCGATCACGCATCAAACAAACTGCACACGGAGTGGAACATGTAATCGAAACAACGGGTCCTTCTGTGTCAAACAAAGCCAGACGACTCTGTCCAGAAAAACTCAAAGCAGCTAAACAAGAATTTGAGAACATGATACAACAAGGCTTATGCAGATCTTGCAAGAGCCCTTGGGCCAATCTCCTACATCTTGTGCAGAAGAAGAATAACGATTGACGTCCGTGCGGAGATTACCGCAAACTCAACGAGGTAACCGTGCCAGATCGTTACTCAATTCCATTCCTGCAAGACAGCACACATTTTCTGCATGATAAAACCGTGTTTTCCACAATAGATCTAGTGCATACCAACAGATTCCAGTCCGCGAATCGGATATTCTGAAAACCGCCATCATTACACTGTTCGGACTTTTCGAATTCCTTTACATGACATTCGGACTTCGTAACGCAGCACAAACTTTTCAAAGATTCATGGACCGGGTAACTGTAGGACTTGACTTCTGTTTCACTTATATCGATGATTTTAATCGCTTCGCAGGACGAAACTCAGCATAAGGAGCACTTAAAGATTCTATTCGACAGACTTCAACAGCATGGCATAGCAATCAATCTGAATAAATGCGTGTTCGGGCAGAAGAGCGTCAGCTTCCTAGGACATTCAATCAACGCTGAAGGCATCAAACCTTTACCCGAAAAAGTCGAAACTATCGTCGAATTTCAGGAACCAGCTACGGTCAAAGGACTTCGACGTTTCTTAAGAATGCTCAACTTTTACAACCGGTTTCTCAAAGATCTCGCAAGCATGCAAGCACCATTGCTAAAGGTAATCTCGGGACGTAAACGCAACAACAATGCGAAAATAGAATGAACTTCTGACAATCCTTTCAAACAATCCTTTCAAACAATCCTTTCAATGAGTTAAGGAACATCTCGTTTAAGCCACCTCGCTCGCATTTCCAGACAGCAAGGCAACACTTTCGTTGCAAACAGACGCCTCAGACAAAGCAATTGGCACGGTATTGCAACAGTACAGCAACGGATTTACAACCACTCAGCTTCTTTTCAAGGAAACTCACGCCTACAAAATATAGTGCATATGATAGAGAATTATTAGCTATCTCTATGGCTATCAAACATTTTCGATGTGCTAGAGGGACAAAATTTTCACGTTATCACGGACCATAAACCCCTCGTGTACGCATTCAAGAGGAAATCAGATCAAATGTCGCCAAGACAAACCCGTCAATTACTCTTCATTTCGGAGTTCACAACCGATACGTCACGTTTCAGGCGCTGAAAATATTGTAGCAGATGCATTATCTTGCGTCGACACTATCGTGATGCCAACTCTCGATATGCAAGAGATTGCAGAAGCTCAAGCCTCGGATGACGAATTGCAACAATTAGCAATCTACATCAATGTCTTTGAAGCTCAAAAAGTTTACTTTATCGGAAACAGCATCTAACATTTACTGTGACACTTCAGAAAAAGAAATCAGACCTTACATTCCTGGATCATTACGAAGACGAGTTTTTGACATGGTACATCAAATGTCTCATCCAAGCGGCAGAGCAACTCACCGGCAAATTGCGCAAAAATTTGTGTGGCCCTCCATAGCTAAGGATATTAAAGAGTAGGTTTGCACTTATCTAGCATGCCAGCAATCTAAAATTCATCGGCATAACCATACTTCGCCTACCAAAATACCAGTACCAGATACTCGTTTCGAGCACGTACATATCGATATCGTCGGCCCTCTACCTCTATCCAAAAGTTTCAGGTATTTATTAACAATGATTGACCGATTTACTCGTTGGCCGGAGGCTATTCCATTACAGGATTATACAGCAAACACGGTGGCGAAGATGTTTTTCGCTCACTGGGTAGCCAGATTCAGAGCTCCACGCCTGATCATGACTGATCAAGGCTCGCAATTCGAAGCGCAGCTGTTCAACACATTAACCAAACTCGTCGGTTCTAAACGTTAGTCGGACAACTGCATACCATCCAGAATCTAATGGCATCGCTCTTTAAAAACTGCATTAATGTGCCACGGCGAAACTCAATGGACTGATACACTGCCAGTAGTATTACTTGGACTGAGAACTTGTTTCAAAGAGGATCTATGCACTTCTGTAGCGAAATTAGTGTACGGCACTACGCTCAAAGTACCGGGTGAATTTTTCTCCTCTGAAGAAATGCCGAGCGACCGATGAATTTTCGTCGAGGATTTCCGCGTAATTATGCAAAAGTTGCGGCCTAGACCAACCTCTTATCACATTAGATTTAAGCTATTTTTCCATAAAGATTTGTATAAGTGCTCTCACGTCTTCTTCAAAGTAGAAGGCAACAGACGTCGTCTGGATCAACCATACACCGCATAAAGTATTAGAGCGCATTTCGGACAAAGTCTTTGCTATAGAAGTCGACGGCAAATGCATCAACGCCACTGTATCATCGATAGACTTAAGCCCGCTTATGTAATAATTCAAGACTCAGAAACTACTCCGTCCACTGCGTCTCCGTCTTCAATTAACATTCCAGCGCAAGGTGAACCAAAGACATATCCTAGTCCAGTAACCAAGCGAAAGACTGTTAGTTTTAAGAATTAATTTGCGCAATGTTACGTTAAGCGATCAACAAATATAAATTTCTGTGTGTTTCATTTAATTTTATTTTTTTTGTTATTTTCGTTCTAGCGATAATGTAACCAATATTTCTTTCTTTAACGTTTACACTGGGAGGGGAGTACTGTGACGTTGCGAGCGTTGGTTGCGCTGGGAGTGTTCGTTGCGGCGCTGCGAGCGCCAGTTCCGGCGTTGCGAGCGTTCGTCGCGGCGCTGAAGTTGGTCCTTCTTTCCAGCTCTTCCTCCTTTCGCTCTCTCTGGTGTCATGGCGTACTGCGTGCGGACCTCGTAAGCCTCTGCGATAGTTAGTAAGTTAAGACTCGGGAGTTAAGGTTCCGAATCACTTTGTGTTCACTGCGAGATACCGATCACCGCTCACGTCATTCGGTAATCGTTAGCGTCGTCGAATAAATACTCATAGTGTATATTTTCTTAATTTCCCGTATTCTAACCTAGCAACGCAATACCGGTATCCGAGCCATCTTACGCACGCAATTACGTCTCTATTTGTGCAATCTGTCTGTATTTGTTAAATAATTAGTCAAGTATGTATTTGTATTAAACCATCTTATGGCATAAGAGTCAGAATCAGCGAGTAGCATTCATTCGCAACGATATCCCGCCAATTGTCCTTAGCCGTTAGTTGGTCATCGCCGGCACCCAGACACGCTCGGCGCCATATTGGGCACAGCAGCCGCACTAATAGCCACAATGTCCATTATTTTTTGACAAGTAGCATCTTTCAGCTGATTACTGTCAAATTTTGAACGGAATTCATCGCGTGCTTTCATTTCTGTAGACGATTAAAAAAAGACGATTAAAGCGAACAACATTTATATTTTTTGCAAAATGGAAAAAAACGAGTTTTGTGCAGTAACATTCAAACATCTACATATGAAAGGTTTAACGCCGAAAGAAATTAAAGCCAAGTTGGATAGTGTTCAGAGCACATCTGCATCAGCGTTTGCGACTGTATACAATAGGGTAAATTAATTTAAACGTAATTGTACATCCACATGTGATGCACCTCATTCGGGACGTTCAATTGAGGCTGCTAAAAATCATCGATAAAGTCCACAATATTGTTTTGTCTGATCGACGAGTGAAAGTGCGCGAGCTTGTTAAGGCCACAGGCATATCACATGGCACAGTGATTTCAATTTTGCACGAACAATTGGGTATGAAAAAGCTATCGGCAAGATGGGTGCCGCGTTTGCTCATTGCGCGACCGTGTGACGATTTCAAAACAATGTTTAGAAATGTTTCAATGTAATCCAGATGAATTTCTGCGTCGATTCATTACTGTGGACGAAACATGGATCCATTACTTCACACCCAAGACGAAGGAACAGTCAAAACAATGGACTTCACCGAGTGAACTAGCTCCGAAGAAGGCGAAGACCGTGAAGTCGGCCGGAAAAGTGATGATTCCCACAAATTTTTGGGATATACGCGGTATAATTCATATCGATTATCTTTCGTCGAAGCAAACGATCAATGACGATTACTACGCAGCTTTATTGGACCATTTCAACAATATTTTAAAGAAAAAACGTTCCCATTTGGCGAAGAAGAAAGTGCTCTTCCATCAAGACAATGCACGGGTTCACACATGCCCAGCACCGATGGCCAAATTCAACGAATTGCCATCCAGCATATTCGTCAGATTTAGCTCCCTGCGACTATTTCCTGTTTCTAAACCTGAAGAAATGGTTTGGAGGAAAGAGATTCACCATCAGAAAGCAACTCATCACTGAAACAGAGGTTTATTTTGAAGGATTAGACAAATCATATTATTTGGATGGCTTGAAAAAGTTAGAGAATCGTTAGATCAACTGTATCGAGCTGAAAGGAGACTATGTTGAGAAATAAAAATGAATCGATCAAAAAAATGTATTTTACTATTTTTTTCTAAAAACTTATTGTCTATTTTACTTTTTTAACTACTGTTATTTTTAATATTCTATTTATCAATTCTATTTTATCTTTCCAAAATTATCAAAATTATCTTACAAGTTTCGTTAATCAACTCTACGTTATCTATTTAAATCTAATCTATATTTTATTCTATTTAGAAACTTTACCGGTTTCTAGGTATAATTGGAGGTAAGTATTGTGACGTGACGTTTTCCGTCCGTCACAAGGGTCGCATGGCCTGACCGAACAGTGCAGTCTGGCGTCCTGAATCCTCTCATATTTTGGGGGCGGACGCACCTGCGCTTTTTCCTTTTCGCGACATTGTTTGCGTACCTTACGCATTCCGCGTTGCCGTTTCCGTTTTTCTTTTGTTATTCCCGTACCGAGGGTCATAGAGGCCGGCGACTCCTGCGATCCTGATGGAGTGACGCCACCTCACCGGAGAGAAGAGGAAAAAGAACAATCAGGAATGGGAATCAAAAGACAACCGATGCTGATGGACCGGCCGGGGGCGCACGACACCTGATCCCGGGTTGCACGCAGGTGATATCCTTCCTTCGCTATTACGCCCTTTTGGTTATCGCAAGGCATTTCTTATCGCACCCTCTTCCAGGCGCAAAGCGGACCGAGAGTTGGTACGGCATGACGGGGAAGGTCACTCTACGCCCCAAGGACGGCGAAAGCCCCGGATAGGCATCTCGAGGTCACGAGGCGGCCCGAAAAAGACTCCCGCGATCTCTCGAATTTCGCGCGCCAGGACATGCGACAAGGGCATGACGCGGTTCCCGCGATTAGCGGAGCCGCGGAGCCACGCGCCCGGGAGGATTATCGCCCGGCACTTGAGCTGAAGCCCGTTTGGCGAGAGCACGCGAGAGGACGAAGGACGTCAGCGAAGCAAGAGCCTTCCAAGATCGACCAGGACGAGCACCTGCGAAGGAGTCACAGTGAGACGAGCGTCACCACTGTAAAGTCGCCGGTTTCCGCGTCCGGGAGGCGTAACTTTATCGGATTTCTATCGGGCGTATAATAGAGAGTGCACGTGGCATTACCGTGCATTAGAGTTTCGCGGGATTCGAGTACATGTGTCGCCTCCCGGAACGGCCCTTATCGTCGGGATAATTCTAATGCGTCCCCCCAGGCCACAGCCTCGTCACTCGTTGTCGGTTTCTTTTTGTCGCGGATCCTATGTTGCGTCGAATTTCCGTATCGTAGTATTGTCGCGTATCGTGTCGTCTCGAGCGTCTGTAGCGTAAGATTTGCATGTCTATTCGGCTCTCTGTGTCATAGCCATTAACGACAATTTATAATAGCAATTGATAATTGTGCGTATTCTGTCGTATCGAGACTGTGTAGCGTCGAGTTTGCACGTATTTGAGCCTTCTCTGTATCTCAGCTGAGCGGCGCGAGGCCCCGCGAGCGCGCACGAAGTCACGCCGTGTCCACGCTGCAATCGTTGTCGAATTCCTTAGCATTTGTGAGGCGATGAAGTATGGTTCGTATAATTCGCGAGAGTATTCCTGTGTGGCGTGAGCTCGTGTCGCGGGAATTTAACGAAGTTGGTACGCCTAGCGTAAAACCTCGGGACCTACGTAAATCAGTTATCGCGCTCAAGTAAAGCTTATCGTCTCGATTGTATCGCCGGATGTAATTGTAAGTCGAAGACTCATTTAATATATTTGTTACTTTTGTTATTGTTAATTCGTGTGTACTTTATTCTCGCCCCTATTCGCTCCTCCAAACGATCTGCTATCCTCGACCGCGAATCGCCCCCCTCTGCCATTTCCGAGACTGAGCTACCGGTTGAGAGCCCGTCGACATTCGCAGCTCATTAAAAATGGCATAAAGAAAATATCGCATAACTTCTAGAAAGAGTAGCACGCTCGCTCGTGCCTGGCGCCCAACTATTGTTTTGTGATTATGTGCTGCCCTTAAAAGCGGCCGCGGGAAGACGCATTTCTGTCATGTTTCGTTTAACGCCGCCCGTCATCCGATCGCCTACGAAAATCTTAGCTGCGAATGTGCGACGAAGTTGCGCCACGCTCGTGAGTGCGGTTGCAATATATTGTGAATTTATATGTTCATAGGAAAGGTTAAAATAGGTATATTAAATTTACATGTTTGTAGAAAAGTTAAAAGTAAATATATTAAATTTACAGGTTTATAAGAAAGGTTATTTTATATGTATTCTTAAATTTTACATAGTGTGTCTTGCAAATATAATATTGTATAAATATTTAATATAAAAGTATCTCGCTTAATATAAAATAAACATCTAAAATTATCTTAAACTCGTTATCTTTACACTGTACATTATTTTAAACTCGTTATCTTTACACTGTACATTGCACCTTTATCATGCTAACGACTCATATTAATCATAAAATAATAAAATAGTAAAATAATAAAATATTAACATAAAAATAAGTAGCCTTCGCGCTATTCTCTTAATTAAGTATAAAATTAAATTTTTTACATGTTTTTCTAACATCTTTAAATTAACTACGCTGCAGTCGCACGCAAAATTAACTAAATAAACATAATTAACTCTTTATTCATCATAAACATTATTTAATAAAATGTATTATCGTTCAAGGACATAATCAAATAAATTGTTTAAAATTAAGTACAATGACGTATCAAAATTAACAATATATAATCTTTTTCTGATAAATATAAGTAATAAAAAGTAATTAATAATGTGTAGAAAGATAATGTATCAAAAATTATTATTTAATATTTATAAGTTACTTATGATAAGTATGTCATCGAAAATTAATATCTCAAATAAATGTTTTTTTTTATGTTTTAACGTATGTATGTAATGGCTTCAAAAAAGGAATGTATGAATATTACTGAGTTTATAATAAGAATTATAATAATGTTAAGAATAAAATAAATGAACGAATAATAAAGTAAATAAAATATAAAATAAAATAATCATTTTAAAAGTAAATGCTTTTTTGCAATCTTCTTGTCTCTTTTGAGACTCGACTGTCGTGATGACAACTGTTGGATACTTCTGAGTCGTCTCATCTTTCGCTTGCGTCAGTGTAATGAGTGTCTCAGCTGCTCGAGACTGAGATAATGATATGCTCTCTTCCTGAGATGTCTGCACTTCATTTGAGGATGATACGGCTTGATCAATTTTCTCCTAAAACTGCTGCTTTTGCTTTTCGCTTCGGAATTTTCTTTCTAACTCCATTTTTATTTTAATTGTCAATTGCTTATCAGCTAACTTATTAAAAGTATCAGAAAGTGCCTATTGAATAAAATCAGCGAATAAAAACGAAGTTAACTTCGGTTTTAATGTTAAGTTTAGATTGTTATTTTAATATGTTATAATGTTATAATTGTATTTATATTGTTACTGGTGAAGATTCTAAATATTTTGACACTAATTTTCCGTATTGAAGTATCGTGCAAAAATGTGAATATTAATATTAATTTTATAATATTATTTTTGAATAATAATAACGACGTAATATCTTCCTTTAATATAAGTGAAAAGTTAAAAAATGTATCTATAAAGAAAAATAATTTAATTTTGAAAAATAATACTTTAATTTAGTAGTTACATTTTAAAATATGATTTCCCAAACTACAAGTTTAATGTAAGTTAAGCGTTGAAAAATTTATCTATAAAGAAAAGTAATTTCATTTTAAAAAATAATATTTTAATTGTTTAAAAAGATATTAATTCATCAAAAAGTGTTGTTTAACAATGATTATTTTATATTTACATATGTATACTAAAGTACTATAATTTACTTTAAAAATGGATAATCTTAAATAAATACATAAATTTTATTTACTAATGTGTTTACTATATGTGACTATATAATAACGATGTACGAGAGATTTCTTTGCTAATGATATTGCACATTTGTAATGTACAAGATGTTTCACTTAAATTGAAAATCTTAATAATTTATTTACTTTTAAAGATAAATTTAAGAAAAACGTTAAAGGAAGAAGTTGCATCATTCAACGGGACAATTATTCAAGGTTATCACCATTTTTTTAATAGAATTATATAATCTTTCTTTAATATATAATTCGATTATTCTATATATAAAAGTATTAAAGTATACTTATCGAATTAAAAAGTCATTAGTTTACAAGATACTTTATTTTAGTATATACATACAGGATGTCTCATAATTCTTAATTAATATTTTAGAAAATGAAATTATGAACAAAAGTTCCTTTTCCAATTTTGGCTCAAATCATTATTTACCGAGTTATTAACGATTAAATTTGATCAATCAGATAGCGCACAACTGGAGTATGTAGGAGCATAGTTCTAATTTTTTGTATTAATAAATAAATAAATAATCAGTAAATAGGTAGATAAATAAATAAATAAACTAAAATAAAAAACTTATAATAAAATAACAGGACTCTTAATGTTCAAAGTACAATGAGATATAAAAGGCTAATAACAGTTAGAAAACATAAAAAAATCTCCATTATTCGTTTAACATAAGTNTCAACGTTTGTTGAAATTCTTAATAACCGTATAAAGCTCGTTCGGCCTAGGAGGATAAAAAGCAGAATGAAAAATTAATATGTAATTGTTTTTTAACCTTTTGTCTAATTAAAATGTTTTACTTTTGCAATATCAATTTTATTACGGATATAGATAGGAACGAAATATAGAGGAATATATCAAACACATTTTGGAGCAAAAATATATAGCAACTCGACGGAGGTTAATATATATATATATATGTTATCAAAATTAAAAAAAATTTAAACAAGCATAATACGTCTCTCTAGTAAAAACTCATCTTACAGTCCGACAATTGAGAAAATCGATGTTAATATTTTTAAAAAATCATCAAATTTTGATGCCAAAAGAAGTAAAAAATTATTATCGCAACTATAAATATATAACGTCCAATGTATAAAATAAAAAATAAAGAAAACCGTCCAATATTCTCGACGGATTCGACTGTACTTACTGCGATAAATCTTGGCAATGCAAAGTCAAACATTGTTTATAATCGGAATATATCATTTATGAAGACCTTCTGTGTCTGTCTGTAGGTTAAAACTATTGCTCTGTTTTTTAATGTTAAGCATCTCTGAGATAAGGCGTTTATTGTACACCGGTCCTTCATTTAAGATTTGAATGTTGTTCCAATCAAAATCATGATCCAATTGCGATCGATGATCTGTTATTACCGATTTAGAGTTGGTGTTCCAGTGTAGCACTGGACTGTATCAATGATAATTGGACATTTCAAAAAAATGCATTTCCAAAAACAAAATTTCTGACTGTAATTAGATTTGTTTTAGATTCGACTTTTTTTGTATTTGGCAACATTATTTATAAACAGAATTCTATTCCTTTCCTATCCAAAATTTCACGAGAATAATATCATTTTCCTAATCAATATTCTCCGAAATAATGGATACACATCCGAATTTTTATTTTCAACTATTAACAATAAGATCAAGGCGTTGTCTTTCAAAAACAAATTTGAAAATATCAAGGAACACAAAGATATTGTCAACACGGATTCTTTTAGGATTGCTAAAAAATATTTTATCATTCCTTACTTCAATAAAATTTCTGAAAAATTTAAATCTATTACAAAAAAATTCGACTTCAACAAACCAATGAATTGTATGAATAATTTTATTAAAACAGATGAATAATATTATTAAAACAAATTTTACAAAAACAAAATTAAAAAAGAAGAACACTTAAATGTCATTATAAAATTAGGACAGACAAAAAGGAAACTAAAGACGCGTTTAAAAGAACACGTAAACGATTTCAAAAAACCTACTAATTCTTTGTTTGTTATCTCTCATCACAAACTTGATCACAATCATGCGATTGATTGGAATAATACTAGCATTTTTGACTGAGAACAATTTTATTATAAAAGGATGATCTCCGAGGTGATATCAAACGACAAGAAAAAGGTTTAAACAAATAGAGTGATACAGCTTTCCTGAAATTTACCTACCAATCATTGAAAAAAGCTCCTCTATCCACATATAGAATTACTCTCTCTACTATCATTCCCTCTCCTTTCCTTTCACAATATATAAATTCTGTCGCAAGCTATGATCTTCCAAAAAATTTTTGTCAGCAGTAATTCTTACCATTTGTTCAAATTGTTCTGTTTTTTAAATTGTGTTACTCCGAGTTACGTTTGCGAGGATTTACGTTAAAAAATACGTGGTAAGCGAGTATTAACGTGAATTTAGATTGATTTTCATGAATAATTATTGTATTGTTTACAATTTAAATGATTAAAAAATGTTTTCTTTTCTTTTAATTTTAAATAGAATTTGGAAATTCCGTATTTTCACACGAAGTCGATCTTTGCTTCGTTTAAAAAGGAATCACAAACGGAACAGATAATTCGTCAGAAGCGTTAAAAATTTTTGGTTAATTTTATTTTCTGGACTTTATCTTACTCGATTAACCATAAACGATTGGAAATTTCTTTTACCATCTTATTGATCAGCGATTATTGTTTTAATTTTATGTATTTTTTTGTATTTGTCATTTCCATACATTTTACCATCTTTTTGACTAGCAATTTTTTGCTTAATTAATTAATTTTTTGTATTTCTTTATTTGTCATCTTGATGTGCTGATGATGATCAAATCTTGACCGAAACGTTTTTATATGATAATTTTAAATATATGATTTTTCGTTTTAACATCTATTGTTGTGGCTGTATGCTCCCTATTTATATTTTGAATTAGGGAAGAGATTAATAAATTTTAAATTGCGCGCTAAACACAGTCAGACTTGCGACGCAATCATAAATTGAAATAATAATCTTGAATACATCGAATAATTAGGGGAAGAGATTAATAAATTAATAAATTTTAAACTGCACCGAACAAAATCGGACTTGCAACACAATCATAAACTGAAATAATTATTTGTTGATGACTACATTAGTGCCTGACTTTATTTTATTTTAGATAGATTTTATTTTAATATATATTTTATATTTGCTTATTTATTAGAATAAAATTTTAATCGGTAGAATACTTATATAGTAAGTGTGAAGAGTCTCATAACATACTTCGGCTGCGCGTTATTTGATTGATCAATTTTCATTAATCATTAATGGGTATATTTAGTACAACGACCATTCATTAAGTTTTTGCTGATTGGTATATTTCGTTAGATTTAAAAATATAAACCAAATAGAGTCAAGAGCTCACTGAGCGCTCAGTGAGCAGTCATCGTACTGAATGCACCCAATAATTCGATAAATAATGGTCTGAGTCAAAATTGGGAAAGGAACTTTTAGTTTATAATTTCATCCTCTTTCAATTCTTGAAATATTAATTAAGTATATATAACTGGTAAATTTTTTATATTTATTGATTTCGGACAAGCATAAATTTTCTATTGATTCGGATAAACACAAATTTTCTAATTATACACAATTTATTAAAAAAGTAACAATTGCGAAATACCAAATCAGACGACTCTGAGTTCTTTTAAAAAGGAGGAATAATTAAAAGTGTAAAAGGATTAGAATGATAAGTCTTAATTTTTGAAAAAAATTGTAATTAAAGTTTAGTGTTCAAGTAGCTATTCGTACTAAAATTGATTGCTAAACAAAAAAGAGACATAGCCAAATTTAATTAGACAAAGTGACGTAATTGCTATGTATGATAATTAAAAATATATTGTAGTTATTGAAAATAATCTTTTTTTATAATAATATTCAATAAAAAAACATAATGCTTGATCTTAATAATTTATTTGAATACAAGCACTTTTTCAGAATGCGCAATTTTTTGAATTTATTTTATCCTTCCTCTATTACCAATTATCATACACAATAATAATGAATATGTACATGTTTTTGATAAAAAAATATACCTCTTTTGATAAA
>JAANIC010003463.1:164739-174830 GCA_017607545.1 Acromyrmex charruanus | reverse complement strand
TACATATTTGTACCATTTCGTAGGATCATTCATCGCAAGCTTAGTTAAAACGGGGATAATCGTTCGATTAAGCCTTTCTACTTGTCCGTTTGCTCGCAGTAGATCAGTTGTGACCATGGAATGTTTGATACCTTCTTCTTTGCAGTAATTTTGAAATTCTAGGGAAGAGAACGCGGTGCCTCTGTCAGTTATGATGCCAGCTGGATTTCCAAATGTTTGACTTTGCATCTGCAGTTTGGTAATCACTTCCTTAGACGTCGTGGATTTGGTAGGGTACAACCAGCAAAACTTGGTAAAGCTATCTATTACAGCTAATATGTGATTATACTTTTTGCTAGTCGAGTCCAATGGTCCCAAGTGGTCTAGATGATATATGTGTAGAAGCAAATCACCTTTAGTTAATGGGTTGAGGAAACCCTCTTGTTTACCTGCCTTCTTATTCCCCAAAATGCACGGAACACAATTTGCTATTACATTTTCAGTCTTTTTGGATAACATCGGAATATAGTACTCTTGCTTGACAGCTTCTTCGGTACGCTTCGCAGAAAAGTGACCTCGATCATGAGCCATCAGAATGATTTCGCTCTGCATGTCCTGCGGTATGACAAGCAGTTCACTATCGTCTTTGAATTTATATAGTACATCGTTACGCATCGTATAATCGTCGTATGGTTTCTCTTTTAAAACCTCTAAGATGGCCCGTAGCTCCGGATCGCTTTTCTGCGCCTTCACGACTTTTAATATAATATTATCTTCGCTACTAATCGCCATAACTGGGTAACGGCTAAGCGCATCTACGTGTTTCATCCTAGGACTAGCTCTATGTTCAGCGATTACGTCAAATTCCTCGACCATCAAAGCCCATCTCGCAATCTTAGCGGATAACTTGACTTTACTTAGAGTTTGTTTGAAAGCTATACAATCAGTTACGATCTTAAATCGTATGCCCAAAAGATAGTGTCTGAATTTATCTAATGCTCTTATTACGGCTAAAACTTCGAGCTCGTAGCTAGTATATCTGGATTCTGTTTCTGTCATCTTGCAACTCATATAATATACCGGATGTAGTTTGTTATTTTCCGGGTTCTTCTGCAATAAGATTGCCCCTAAACCATCAGTATGTAACTCGGTTTCGAATTTAAGATTAAATATCCTTAACACCGGGCTGTTACTTAAATCCGATTTCAACTGCTTAAATGATTCTTTTTCCTTTAAATTTTCCCATCAAATCGGAACGAATTTTCCTTTCTTAGCAAATCACTCAGAGGCTTTGCCTTAATTGCGTAAGATTCTATGAATTTTCTGAAATATCCCGATAGACCGAGAAAGCTCTGAACATCTTTTAACGTACGCGGCTCTGGGAAATTCGAAACTGCCTGAATCTTCCCAGGAGAAGGGTGAATTGTACCATTCTCTATTATGTACCCAAGGTACTCAACCCTTGATTGCAACAATTGGCATTTACCTTTATTTATGTCGAGACCGTAATCGCTTGCGACTCGAAGAACTTGACGCAATCGTTTGATGCCCTCTTCTACATCAGGCGCAATTATTATTAAGTCATCTAGATATAATAACAAAATTCCTTCGTTAACCAAAGGTCGGAAAATTTGATTTATAAATCATTGAAAAACGGGTGGCGAATTGCACAATCCAAAAGGTACCCTTAAGAATTGATATTGACCCTGATAAGTTGTGAACGCAGTATATTTTTGACTTTGTTTCGCTACGCTCACATGAAAAAATCCGTTTTTAAGGTCTATCGTGCTGAATATGCGAGCTCTGATAATCTATCAATTTGATCCTCGATCACTGGATACTTATCCTTAATCATTACTCTATTTAGTTTTCTATAATCGACACACAGTCGATGAGAACCGTTCTTCTTTTTTACGAGTATTACAGGGCTCCCATATTCAGACGAACACGGCTCGATGATTCCTTCGCTTACCACTCGTTTACCTGATTTTCGACAATCTCTTTTTCTTTCAGGAGTAATCGTCGTGGAGCTTGGAATATAGGCGTCTCATCCTTCAACGTTATGCTCAATTCGATATCAGTCGTCTTACATTCGTTCGGCTTATATTCTCGCACCATACCTTCCGCAACATTTTTAGCTTCTTTGTCAATTATTGTATCTGTACAAATTGCTTCGTCTTTTTCTGGCTGTAATTCTATTTGTGAGAGAAAAATGGAAACATTAAGCTTGGAAATCGCGATACCATCTTTATTGATCCTTACTTCGGCTTGAATTATTAGGTCAGTGCTTAAAATCACATCAATATTCAGGGCTTCGGACGATACTACATGGAATGCTAACGGAAAATCGACATTATCTATTGTGACCGTTGATTGGTAATAACCGAGCGTCTTTACTCGACCCTGTGCGATACCTGTTACAAGGACTTCTGATTCATGCAACTTTAATGTTTTAAAAGTTTTAAAAACATCCTCACGCATTAAAGAGAGGTGGCTACCGGTGTCTAATAATGCATACAGACTCTTATTTTCGATTATAATCTGCTTGAACATCCGATTCACGTCGACCGCTTTAACAAGAATATTTGACATTACCTGTGTAGTGTTGGACTTATTTTTATCGGGACAATGTTTGGCTTCATGCCCAAAGTTATTACAATGAAAGCATTTTTTCCCTTTATCTCTAAATTTACATTTGTCCGACCTGTGACCGCTTTCGCCGCAGTTGTAGCAACGTTCCCCTGGTTTTGTTGTCTTCTTTCCCTCTTTCACCGATCTGGCGTCGTCCTTGTTTGCCTTGTTTGCTACTTCTTTCTTCGGATTATTCTTCATGGCTGGTGTTCCTCGTTCTGGTATCTTCTCATATACACGGAGGCGGGACTTGAGCTCGTTATAATTTTGAGCTCCATATAACATCACCTTGCTACTGCCATCCGATATACCATCGATGATATACTGTATCGTTGATTCGACGTCTATACCTCCTTGCGACGCTAATTCCCTTATAGTTAGGTAATATTCTTGAATACTCTCATCCTTCCTTAACTTCTTTTTGGCCAACTTTTGGTGGATGTCTGCACTGTTCACTCGCAAGCTGAATTTTTCCTTCAGAGCTGCTTTCAATTTATTCCATGTTTGCACAGTACTCAATCCCCGCACAAACGTTTTAGCGACACCCTTTAGAGACTTGCGGCCAAAAACCAATTTTTGAATGTCATTCCACTGAAACAGAGTGGTTAACTCCTCAAAATCTGAAATCCATCTTTCAATCGTATAATGGTCGCTCCGTACGGATAGTATCTTCAACATCTTTGAAATTGAAGGTAATCTTCGTACTCTTTTGTCGTTCCCTTCTTGGCAAATCTCGTTCGTCGGCCTCGGAGTCAGTGCTACCAGTAGCCAATGAGTATTCATTTTGTCGGCTGCTCGCTGATTTTCCGCGTCATCAACTCGTTCAGCGCCTCCTTGCTGTAACTCATCGGGCTCCTCTTCCGACTCCTCTTCAGTTTCTACATCGTCGTCGTGCGCACGTGGCACCAACATTCTAATGTTCACGAGCGCTCGCGTAATTCTCTGTCGCAGTTCTTCTTTGGCGCCGACATAGCTCAAGCCAAGAATATTGCACATAGATGTCAGATTACCAATCAAGAAAATGGCAGAGTATTCCAACTTTGCACGAAATTCAACTGAAGCATCGTCGAAATCGAAACCACCGAAATTACGTAGTTGGTTGCGACTAGTGCGATTTCCGTCTTTTTCGAATATAAATTTATACAGCGCGTATACGGCGCGACGACGTTCGTATCTTGTCGGCAATTGGCTTAATCTTTCCTAGCGTCTCCATGTTTATCACTAACACCCAATCGTCTTCGGTTTTCCCTACAAGCAAAATGGCCAATACTCACGCTCGTCAGCCTTCTCGAATGTTCCTCTATCAACTTCCCGCCAAGATGGCAGACTTCCCATATTCTCTTCCTTTCGTCTCGTCTTTCCTCTTCGTTGCGTCTTTCTCTTTCCGTCTCTCGTCAAGCTGCGCGCGCTCTCTAGAGCTATTCTCTCCCTCCCGAGCGGCGCGGACACTAGAGCTAAGGCGGCGATCCCACGAGAGGGCGCGGAGACTGAGCGAGTACTCTCGGATAGATGCGCGGAGAAGGACGTTATTGTTTTTGAGTTAAGTTAACGAGTGTCACAGTGAAAATCTACGCCTCGATACATTTATCCGTTGGGGTCTTAAAGTGATCCTACATAATTAAATTATAGACCCTAACGATACATATGAGATGATAACTAAAGATCCTACAAAAAAATTTACGAGCGATTTGCGTAACATGCCTAGGTGAAAAGAAATTAATAGATGACTTGACATATCGGAGGTTGCGTACGACTGACGGGATCATTTCTAGAGCATACGGTTTAACGAAGATTTATAAACAAAATTATCCTCTTAGAATTATTGTTTCATCTAAATAGCCCACTATATAATTTATCATTGTTTCTGCATAACATCATTAATGATTCTATAGAGAAACTCCTAGTTTTATAAAAAAATAGTTTTGACTTAATTAATAAACTTAAAGATGTTAAACTAGAATCAGATTCTATATTGGTTTCTTTGGATGTGGTATCTCTATTTACTAATACGAGGTCTGGCTATTAAATAACGAGACTGCTTATGAAAAAGTTTTATTTTAAAAATTATTCTACAATCGAATGCTCCCCTTCAATTTACTCCCCTCCCTTCGCCACACACCGTTCATTCGTTTTTTCCATTGGTCCAAAGCAATGCTGGAAGTCTTCTTTTATAAGAGCATTTAGGAGCTCCGCCGATTTTCGCTTTACCTCTTCCATCGACTCGAATCGGGTTCCTTTTAAGGCAGACTTGATCTTCGGAAACAGAAAAAAGTCACAGGGTGCTAAATCAGGCGAGTACGGCGCGTGTTCGAGCACTGGAGTGCCTCTAGCGGCTAAATAACGCTTCACAGACAGCGCGTTATGGGCAGGTGGGTTGTCCTGGTGCAAGATCCATGACTTGTTTTTTTCCACAACTCCGACCGTTTCTTACGAACTCGCTCTCGCAGTGTTGCCAAAACTGTCAAATAGTAAGTTTGGTTTACAGTTTGACTCTCTGGAACTCATTCAGTCATCACGATGCCGTTGATGTCGAAAAAAACGATTAGCATGGTCGACCTGGACGTTAGTCATCTTCGGTGCTCTCTCGGCCTTCAGAAAACCGTTTATACCATTCGAAAACACGCGCACGAGATAGAGAATTCTCACCATAGGCCTCTTTCAACAACTTATAGCACTCAGTCGGAGTTTTTTTTAATTTAACGAGAAATTTCACATTGATCCGTTGCTCGTGTTTTTCGTCAAACATTGTTATCGGCACGAGAAAAAAACACGTTCGTTTCTAACCTCTAAAGAAAAAATACTACTACAGCGACAAAAACGTGCTACTATTCTTACTGGAATAGTAGACACTTCCAGCTATCCAACGCTGCATTCATTTCCCACCCTACCTCTCTAGGACGCCTTCTGCGCGCGCAGTCTCGTTATTTAATAGCTAGACCTCAACAACATTATTAGATGCCACATCTATACCTATAGATGTGGCATCTGATAATGTTGTTGGAAGGTGCGATTCCATATCCAAAAAAATTAAAATTCCTTTGGATGAATTTTTGATTTCGGATGGTTTTGAATTCTACAGTTTTTATCTTTAATAAAAAAATATACAAACAAATATTTGGGATCCCTATGGGGTCACCTGTGGTTGCAAATATGGTTATGTAGGACTTTGAAAAAATGGCTCGGAATGCTGCCTTATCGGCTATTTTATTATCGATACGTTGACGATATTATCTTGGATGCTCCGTCTGAGAGTATTGGTGATATTTTGGATATTTTTCATTCGTTGCACATTACACTGCAGTTCATTATGGAGATTGGTATTGATGGAAAAATAAGTTTTTTGGATACCATGTTGATTTTTGTAGAACGGAATCTTATTTTTGATATATACCGTAAAGCAACCTTTTCCGGTAGATTTCTTAATTTTCATTCACACCATCCACTTTGTCATAACAGAGATGTAATTTATGAGTTTTGGATAAGATTTTTTGCTTGTGTCATTCGAAATTTCAACAAAATAATTTGATTGATGCTATTAATATCTTTTTACAGAATGGATGTCTACTACGTTTTATTTTCTCGACTATTCATAATAGAATTAAATATCATATTAATAATATTATTAGATTAATGTACAACTTTGCTTCCGCCGGTTTTTTTCCGAAATTCGAGGCTTTATTGTAAAAAACTGATTATACATTTATGATTCAAAGTATTGTCCATCGCTGGCCACTACTTTCTCCCATCTTTTGGGCAGCGTACGAATTCCGCGTCGAAAAAACTGGTCATCTTTTGAGGCGATCCACGAATCGATCCAATTTTTTACTTCTTCATAAGACCGAAAGTCTGGTCAGCCAGGCCGTGTGCCATTGATCGAAACAAGTGATAGTCAGAGGGAGCAACGTCTGGAGAATATGGTGGGTGGGGTAGGACTTCCCATTTCAACGTTTCCAAGTATGTCTTGACCACTTTCGCAACATGGGATCGAGCATTGTCATGCTGCAAAATCACTTTATCGTGTCTCTCGTTGTATTGCGGCCGTTTGTCTTTCAATGCTCGGTTCAAACGAATCAATTGCGTTCGATACTGATCGCCTGTGATTGTTTCAGTCGGTTTTAACAGCTCATAATACACTACGTCGAGCTGGTCCCATCACCAAATACAGAGCATGACCTTGGAGCCGTGAATATTCGGTTTGGCCGTCAACGTGGAAGCATGGCCGGGAACTCCCCATGATTTTCTGCGCTTGGGATTATCGTAATGAACCCATTTTTCGTCTCCAGTCACAATGCGATGCAGAAATCCCTTCCGTCTTTGCCTTTCAAGCAGCTGTTCACAAGCAAACAAACGCCGTTCAACATCTCTCGGCTTCAACTCGAACGGCACCCAATTTCCTTGCTTCTGAATCATTCCCATGACTTTGAAGAAGTCTGAAGTTCTGAAATGGCTTGTTAAGTCACTCCCAATGATCGTGCCAATTCTTCTTGATTTTGACACGAGTCTTGATCAAGTAATGCCTCCAATTCTGCATCTTCGAAAACCTTCTCTCTTCCACCGGAAGCGGCCTCACCATAAGTATTTGAGAGCATTCGATGATTTCGAATGCTTGCGGCTCAGCCGCAGATTTCTTCATATTGAAGCAGAAAATTAAAACCTCCCGCAATTGGCTCGTAAACTGACATTTTTAATCGAAAATAACTTTATGATGCAGACATAAATCGACTAATGTTTCTATGGGGTTATGTTGACAGATGCCCAAGTTTATTGTATGACGTCTATGATCTATTCATTTCGACCACCACTTATCGCTAAAGCCATCTATAGGAAAACGACGGAAGCAAAGTTGTACACCTAATAATAATTTGAATAAGAATAAGAATGACACAAAAAGGTTTTTTACGATTCCATATGTCAATACAATATCTGAAAGATTTACACTTATTGTTAACATGTTTAATTGTAAATTGGCTTTTACCATTCCTAACACATTAAGAAATTTCATAAAGAGAGGAAAGGATGAGTTGAAACACTTTCATAATCAAAATGTAGTCTACAAAATATCTTGTGAGGATTGTGATGTTAGTTATATTGGCCAAACAAAAAGACAATTAAAGGCCAGATTGCATGAACATGTTTCAGATGTCAATATAAGTTCAAAATCTCCATCAGTGATTTCCAATCACCGTATTGAGGAAAATCATAACTTTAAATGGGATAAAGTGTATATATTAGATATAGAGCCTTCATACAATAAAAGGTTAATATCTGAAATGGTTCATATTAAAAAACAGAAATAAACAGACAATATGACACAGAGTCTTTGTATTCTAACATTATATATTCTCTTTCTCCCTCCTAATATTTTCTTTCCTTTTCCCCCCTGTTTTGCCGTTTTTCTGTTCTCAATAAATGTTTTCCTTCTCGACAGAAGTTAGATGTTCGTTGTTCTTGTAAATTTGCTTCAATTAAAAAACCAATATATTGTACCACGAAATGGACTACCTGCGTTTTTTTCTCTCTTTTTATTAATGGATTCTTAATACATTTACTGATATCACTGACAAGATACATTATTATATTACTAAATTTTATATAGTTAATATTAATTCTTTTCGTTCACGGTTACTTCTCCAGAATTTTCTTGTGACTACTTTGATTCTTGATAAAAATGACTCGCAACGTACTACACGGAATGATGAATACGGGATTAAAAATAATAGTATTATAATACCATGTACATATTTTTGGTTAGAACGATATTGAAATATTACGACTATATTGAAAATGACTCGATTGGAGTCGAAACGTTTGTTGTTAATTGTAATTGTTTTATATGAATTTTTAATGCTAATCTAAATTAAAATTCTTTTATACATTACTGACTCTTTGCCCTTCTTGTGTACTAAAATGATTAAAATTAACTTACCCAAATTCAATAAATTTTTATGTAGACTTTTATGTTCACTAAATTTTAATCATTTTCAAATTTATTACAGCCAGACATTGGCAAAACAGCCGTGCCAACCCGAACAGCTACAGATATCGTCGTGCGAAAGGCGAACGACGCGGAGGCCACGGATGATAAAAGCCACGGAGGACGTGAAGACCGCGGATGGCGCAAAAATAATTATATTATTTATATATTTATATAAATATATAAAAATATCAACAAATTTTAAATAAAAATTAATTTTATTTAAATAAAATTTAAATATATTATTTTTAAATAAAAATCCCTGACAATTTGATGACTAATAGATTTATTTAATAATTCTTAATCCATTCTCATCATGCTCTTTCGTTTTAAACATAATTTTAGTTTTTAACGAAATCCGACAGATCACTTTTCATAGATACATAATGGTTGCGTTCAGCAGATTCAAATGTTACGGAGCAGATCCGTGAGCGCTTGCTGCTATTGGATGACTAGAAGAATACATCAATAGCTGCGAGCGCTCACGGATCCGCTCCGCAACAGTTGAGTCTGATAAATACTCAACTTTCAACAGTTAATGGAGTTTGTTGCTGATTGTAATCAAGACTAGATAATCGAGAATAAATTTGAGTAAGTGATTGCGATGCTTTTGTGATAGATGATTGTATCTGTGCAGAGCAGTAAATAATGTCCTGATACCTAAAATCATTTTTACATTACATAAAGGAGTATATTTTGTCATTTTCTTAATACTTCATTAGTATTATTTTAACCTGTACAGTTGTAGGAGATAATGGTACGGCATTACTGGTTGTTAAAATACGAGGGTTTCGATAAATCTGGTAAACTGGTATAACAATCCATAAAATGGTATAACAATCCATAAAATGGTATAACAATCCATTTGATGACGTGTAATTAAAAACTCTTTAAACCCTTCTAGATCAAATGTCAGCCAGAATTGATGTGTTGTTCACGTTCGGTAGTCATTTAAAGTGAGTGAAAAATTTAGCAGTTGCCATATACAAAAACTTCGAATTGATTCCTCATCTACTTTATTCTTCATCCATCTTATTTTTGCATGAAATTCGTTTTTTATTTTTATACGAGGATACTGCTTAATTTCTCGCTCGCTTTAGACAACTATCAAATCAACGCATTAATTCTGATTAAAATTTGACCTGGAAGAATTTGAAGGCTGGTACTTTTCAAATGTATGTCAAAAAGATTTACTTATAAAGATTTATCAGATTTATGAAACGACCCACGTAGTTTGAGTAATTTGTGTTGCTCTTGGATAAGAACGTTGCGAATGTAATGCAGTTGGATGATCTCAGTATTTTCTAAAGAAAGTGAAGTTGTTTCCATGCCGAATATTTCTTCTGGTATAGCTTCGCAACTAATTCTATAAATTACGTAAATAAATTAAAAATACAATTATTAAAAATAATATTTCTTTATAATAAAATTCAATTTCTCTATTACCAATTCTGCATCCAACTAATCTCTAATTTAGAGCAAATAAAATCTTTATCAATTTATTGTT
>JAANIC010003463.1:141856-162630 GCA_017607545.1 Acromyrmex charruanus | reverse complement strand
AAGAAATAGATAAATTTTTTGAAATAAAATTTAAATGGTTCCGAAAGTACTATAATAATTAAAAAAAATTTGTTTAAATAAAATTTTTATTTATAAGAAAAAATATTAAACAATTTTTTAAATTATAATTATTAAGTACTTTTGAAATTATTCAACTTTCATTTTGAAAAGTTTATTCTATTTCCTATAGTTTCGATGATATTCGCTTAAAAAAAAATCAATTTTTTTTTAAAAGGTATTTTACCCCTTAAAAATGAGTAAGAACATGTGTCGCATATTTTTGTCTGGAGAACAACGTACTAAAAGCTCATCAAAATCAAAAGAGGATAGTTGAGTCCTTTTTCTTGTTAGTAACTTTTTAATACACTTTCACTTAGTAACAATTTGCTACACTAGACCCAGCGAAGAACTAAAAGCAAGAATCAATCATATTAAAGAATCACTAAGTACTAATTAATTAGTTTTCTCTGCTGAACGCAGTCATTGATATGATTCTCTTAAAGTGCGATTTCACGTAGATAGGCATATCCAGATATTTTCCCCTATTGCCATTAGTATAGATTTATTTAGAAGGATAGTAACGTTTCAGACTGATTGTGTTGAAAGTCCGAAAGTTATCGGCGCGTAATCATATTCGAAACAAATTTATTTAATCGTATTATTTGAAACATCTAACTTTGACCGCAAAAATATTTGATCCATAGTTAATATTAGTTTGTTTTCAAAGTAATACAATATAATATGAATTAAATAGGTAATTGTAATGGGTACATCCAGAAGCATAAGTCGCTCACTGAACGCTCAGTGAGCGGTTGTACTTCTGGATGCACCCAATGAAAGATAATTAATGAAAAATATGTATAACAAATATATGTTTAAACTTACGATACATAGTTTCTTCATTAAAAACATTAATTTTTATATTTCTACATTATTTTTTATGTTTATATATAATTATATTAATTAGTTTCTTTTCAAAAATATACTTGAATGAAATATTCATAAATAAGTATAATAAAAGTAAACATTAATAAATAATAATAAAGCTCTGTAAGTATAAAACAATGTAGTCAAAAGATGGGCAAAGAGCCAGTAATGTAACAAAGAATTTTAATTTAAATTAAATCATAAAATTCATATAACAATTACATTTGATAAAAACAAACGTCGACTCCGCTCGAGTCATTTTCAATGTTGTCGTAATATTTAAACATCACTATAAAATATACATGGTATACAAAACTCATTATAATTTTTAATCCCGTGATCTTCATTTCGTGTAGTACGCTGCGTCATTTATCGAAAATTAAAGTAGTCAGAAAACAATATTCTAGAAAAGTGACCGTGAACAAAAAAATTAATACTTAATACATACAAATTAGTAATATAATAATGTATCTTGTAATATCGGTAAATGTGTTGAGAATCCATTAATAAAAAGAGAGAAAAAAACGCAGGTAGATGATAATCCATATCGTGGTACAAAATATTGGTTTTTTAATTGAAGCAAATTTGCAAGCGTAACGAACATCTAACTCTCGTCGAGAAGGAAAACATTTATTGAGAATGGAAAAACGGCAAAACAGGGGGGAAAAGGAAAGAAAATATTAGGAGGGAGAAAGAGAATATATAATGTTAGAATACAAAGACTCTGTGTCATATTGTCTGTTTATTTCTGTTTTTTAATATGAACCATTTCAGATATTAACCTTTTATTGTATGAAGGCTCTATATCTAATATGTTCACTTTATCCTATTTAAAGTTGTGATTCTCTTCCATACAGTAGTTGGAAATCACTGATGGAGATTTTGCACTTATATTAATATTTGAAACACATTCATGCAGTCTAGTCTTTAACTGACTTTTTGTCTGGCCAACGTAATTAATATCACAATCTTCACAAGATATTCTGTAAACTACATTTTGATTATAAAAATGTTCCTCATCCTTTGCTCTCTTTATGAAATTTTTTAATGTGTTAAGAATGGTAAAAGCCAATTTACAATTAAACATATTAATAGGTGTGAATCTTTCAGATATTGACATGGAATAGTAAAAAATTTTTCCTTGTTATTGTTCTATTAATATTGTTGATATGAAATTTAATTCTATTATGAATAGTCGAGAAAATAAAATGTAGAGGATATCCTGTAAAAAAGGATATTTTGTAAAAAAATATTGATAGCGTCAATTAAATTGTTTTGTTGGAACTTTGGATAACACAAACGAAAAATCATATCCACAATTCCATAAATTACATCTCTTTTATGACAAAGCGGAGTGATGTGAATAGAAATTAAGGAACCGGAAAAGATTGCTTTGTGATATACATCGAAAATAAGATTCCGTTCTTCAATAATCAACCTGGTATCCAAAAAACTTATTTTTTTCATCAATGCCAACCTCCATAGTGAACTGCAGTCTAGTGTGCAACGAATTAAAGATATCCAAGATATCACCGATACTCTCAGACAGAGTAGCCAAAATAATATCATCAACATATCGATAATAAAATAACAATCGAACAGGCAGTATTCGCAATTTCTTCAAAGTCTTGCATAATCATATTTGCAACGACTGGTGACAAACAATTTTCTTTTCCCCCCTGTTTTGCCGTTTTTTCGTTCTCGATAAATGTTTTCCTTCTCGACAGAAGTTAGATGTTCGCTACTCTTGCAAAGTTGCTTCAATTAAAAAACCAATATATTGTACCACGATATGGATTACTTTACGATATGGATTACCGCGATATGGATTACCTTATGATATGGATTATCTACTTTTTTTTCTCTCTTTTTATTGATGGACTCTCAACACATTTACCGATATTATTGACAAGGTACATTATTATATTATTAATTTATGTATTAAGTATTAATTTTTTGTTCACGGTCACTCTTTTAGAATATTGTTTTCTGACTACTTTAATTTTCGATAAATGACGCATGGTACTACACGAAATGAAGATCACGGGATTAAAAATTATAATAAGTTTTGCAATACCATGTATATTTTTGGTTTATAGCGATGTTTAAATATTACGACAACATTGAAAATGACTCGAGCGGAGTCGAGACGTTTGTTTTTGTCAATTATACTTGTTATATGAACTTTAAGATTTAATTTAAATTAAAGTTCTTGCTACATTACTGGCTTTTTGCCCTTCTTTTGACTACATTAATAAAAGTAAACATTTACAACAAAAGTAAATATCTTATTAATCACAACATGAACGATTATCTTTTATAAGAACAAAATTATTTGACATATTATTAATGAAATCAATTCGTTTCCAAAATTATACGAACTAAATACTTGTATAAAATGCTTATAAAAGAATGTAACAGTAGCCATTTACAATAAAGATATTTCTAAATATAAGTCTCTGAATTAAATCATAATAAACATAAAAGATATAAAAACACAAATATTGGTGTATTGATAATAGTTTGTTTTTAAAGATTTTTATAGTTTATAATAGTTTGTTTCTATAAATGAATTAAATATTCATATGAAATGATTACAACAGAATGTAAGAACAGTTCTCTACAATAGAGGCAAATACAGGAGGTTTTATCTTAATTTACCTATCAAAGAATTTTATTTCGACTTTAATAAAAATTACAATAGATATCTTTTGTATGAGCAGAAACATTGAAATTTAAGAACGAATATACTAATCATTTACGATAAAAATAAATATAAATATATGCATTAAATCTCATTGCATTAGATAGTTTATAAAAATTAAAATATTGGAACAATCATTAATTACTCTTAGTTAAATAAATGTCTCAGTAGAACTTATTTATTGTACATTTGAGATTTCCATTGATTATGCATGTTTTAATTTGCGGTGCTGTACGATTTTTTAAACATGGAGAATTATGTATAACTTTGTTAATCTCTTTTAAAAAAGGCAACTTTGTAGAGTCAATATGTCCTAAATGCAGACATGACAGCATCTTTCTCCTCTTTTTTCCAACGAATTCGCTTTGTAGGACCATATGGCGATGTTAAAAATTTTCAGCATGAATTAAAAATTTTGAATTTGTAGATATTAAAAAAAATAGTAAAATAATGATAAATAACGAAAAATAAATAATAATAGTTTTTATAAATCAGTTTGTTACACAATGTATTTAACAATGTTTCTAATACAAAGATTAATGTATCACGTCAAAATAGAATAGACATAAATTATAATAAAGAAAAAATTTATAAAAAAACATAAATATGCCTCTAATTATATACATTTTATACTCAAAGATAAGTATTTATCATTCAAGTGTATTATAATATTGTATAAGTGAATTAAAATTACTATAGTTAGAAGTTCAATTTTTATGATTATTACTATTATATGTTGCACTCAGAAAAAAAAAGTATTAGGTATACAACTTTGCTTACGCCGTTTTTTTCCGAAATTCTTTAGAGGCTTTATTGTAAAAAACTGGTTATACATTTATGATTCAAAGTATTGTCCATCGCTGGCCACTACTTTCTCCCATTTTCGGGCAGCGTATGAGTTCCGCGTCGAAAAAACTGGTCATCTTTTGAGGCGATTCACGAATCGATCCAATTTTTTACTTCTTCATAAGAAGTGCTGGTCAGCCAGGCCGTGTGCCATTGATCGAAACAAGTGATAGTCAGAGGGAGCAACGTCTGGAGAATACGGCGGATGGAGTAGGACTTTCCATTTCAACGTTTCCAAGTATGACTTGACCACTTTCGCAACATGGGGTCGAGCATTGTCATGCTGCAAAATCACTTTATCGTGTCTCTCGTTGTATTGCGGCCGTTTGTCTTAATGCTCGACTCAAACGCATCAATTGGGTTAGATACTGATCACCTGTGATTGTTTCAGTCGGTTTTAATACTATGCCGAGCTGGTCCCACCAAATACAGAGCATGACCTTGGAGCCGTGAATATTCGATTCGGCCGTCGACGTGGAAGCATGGCCGGGAACTCCCCATGATTTTCTGCGCTTGGGGTTGATATGCTCGTACAAAATCGAATAAATCGTCAAGATACTCGAAAGATAAAGTACTATTATATTTGAAAATAATTCGCCAAAGTAAAGGAAATGTTCTAACGTCGAATTTTTTTCATAAATTTTAGAAAGATTTCTCACGACTGGAACTAAGGATACGCATGAAAGTTAATCCGAGCAAAAAAATCTTAATGTTTAAAAGAATTCTTTTCTAACGAAAGCGAAACGTTGTCCCTGAGGAAAATTATTTGTCAACCGTCATAAATTTTTTATATAGCAAAAAATTAAGTCTTAGTTATATAATGAGAATCAAGAAAAAAATTTAAGCGACAAGAGTTATGTGCAATGAATCCACGATTTTTCTTTTTTACATCAAAAGAAATCTAACAAAAATCAAGCTCTGCGTGATAAGAAATTCTGTTTTTTTTTTCATTGAAAAAGTTTATTTTGTTGCAGACTAATATGTGAGAATTTAATTTTTCTAAAAAACGGTAAAAAATAGAAAAGGTTAAATTTGAGTTACTCCGACAATAAGAATAATACGAAAAAGCATGCGAAAACTTTTCCGAAATAATAACGAAAGTGAAAGGAAATTGATTTTCTAAGACGAGCGATGGTGGATATAATGCTCATATGCGAGGAAGGGAGTTAATTTTATATTATCAAGATTTGTTAGAATATTATTTGTAACCAGAGTTTTTATCAACTCTCACTCTGAAATTTTTCGAGAAAATCTTTACGTGTAAAAACAAGGAAACTAATCGGAAAAATTGTCAAAATCTACTTGCCAATAGAGTGACTAGAAATTTTTATTGATTCATCCTTTTTTAGGAATTTTCGTGAATATCACTGGCGTATAAATAGCACGTATCGAGTGAGGTTTAGTCCTACGCTGATTTTCTCTGTCAAGAGTTGATTTTCGTTGTGAAATTACAAAATCAATAGTTTCGTGAACGATAAAAATGGCACTTCGCGAATCGCTTACAAAATTCTTTATCGTAGCCTGCAACTTGAATCAAAAATTAGTTGCAGTTGATTATCTAACAAAGTTGTTAGAAAATGACGAGAAGAATTAATCAGTTTTCGGATGTTTCGCGGGTGAGTGCTCTGTTGTGTATTATGCACAAGCTGGGACATTGCGGCGGCGAGATTGATGGAAATAATCTCGCATCATTTAGAAGTACGTAAGTGCTTTAATCATGAAGAAGATGCTGGAGTTTACATAGCTAACATCGCGCTGAAGATAAGCAATAATATTTTTTTAAATAAATCGAAGAAAATTTTATTAAAAGTTCGCTTCATTAAATTCCAACATTTGTTTCATAGTTTCGAACTGTATTGTAGGCCGGGCGATTCCGCATCGTGGGGGACACCCGTTAGGCCGGCTTAATTTGAGGCGATGACGTCCAGTCAAACAAGTGATTAATGAAGTCTTATCGGCACATAAGTTGAAAATAATGAAAATTAATTAGAAATTAAATTGCAAATTGAATCAGATAGTCTACTAAAAATATTTAATTTTCTAGGAAGAGCATGAATAGAGGCCGTATGGGATTACACCCATAATGAGCGCAACATCATCGTGGTTGTATTATCATCTGGTAAGTTGGATTTTTAAAATATTTCTCCCTATAAAACTAGTTCTTGTAAGGATATTTTATAATAATAATAATCAAATAATAAATAAAAATAATAATACTAATGTAAAAATATAATTGTGTTTTAGATGATGAATCGCAGGATTCTGCTCATAATACGCATATTGTGGAGTCCCTTTATTCCAGCACGACGTAAGTTTTAAAAAATTAGCAAAAAACTACAGTAAGTTTATGCAAAAAATAACGAAATGTTACTTTTTAGCGCGAGAAAATGAAGAAGAACAGGAGGAGGAGGAGGAGGAGGAGAAGGAGAAGGAAGTTATAGAGGAGAAAGAAGAGAAAAAAGAAAAGGAGGGGAAGTGCGGCGAAATTTCGGAGATGAAATCTGGCAATATCACGAAGATAGAAGAGACGCAAGAAGCTTTGGAGGATAAAGAAGACATGAATGAAAGAGAGGAAGAGGGGGAGGAGAAGGATAAGGAGGAAGCTAGATGCTCATGACGTTGAAGATAATAATATTTCACTAAATTTTTTTATATTATTTTTGAGACTTCCACGGTGCTTTTTATATAACTGTTGTGTGTTTCGCGGATTTTCTCCGTGTCTAGATCCATTCTTGGAATGCCAACGTTTCGTGAGCCTTGCAGTCCACTTCATCAGGGCGAGGAACAGCCTTATATTGAGTATCAGAGGCTGTTCCTCGCCTTGATGAAGTGGACTGCAAGGCTCACGAAACATTGGCATTCCAAGAATGGATCTAGACACGGAGAACACCCGCGAAACACACAATAGTTAAATTTTTTATATATTTTTGTCGTAATGTATTCTCGTGTATGAATTTTTTATTAGATATTTTATATACGCCGCTTGAATGATACAAATCAATTAATATTCCGGAGTAAACAAAGCAATTAAAGGTGAGTTACCTTAATATGCTAAACGTAGTCACTATTTTGAATGTAACAAAAGATTTACGCGTGATATTTGCTTATATACGATTATATATTAATATTGTAACTATAAACATTTTCATGATTTCAAATCATTACAATCTGCCACAATATTGTAGCATAATTTATTTTATCGATATCAATGAATAACAAGATTTGTTTAATTTTTCAATACAAACCGGTGGTGACGCCGACAGGAATGATGCCGATCTAATAAACAAAATTGAGGAGAATCTTGCTGGTAACGAGGAACATCGTCATCATCATCAGTATCATCAACATCAGCAGTAACAACAGCAACAGTGTCATCATCGCCATCGGCAGTAGCATTATTGACATGAGGTGGCGAATAATTTAATTTCTTAGAGTTACGGGCGGAAAACTCGCGGCCTTTCAGAAATTTCGGTATTCTCGGAAGAGAGGCAAGTTTCGCGATACGGCTAATACTCGAAGGCGCGAATATCATTCGCTGGTTAGAAAATGCTTTCCATGAAATCTACGCGTATGCGATATGTTCGTGCGAATCGGGCGATTACGTTGGAATATTGTTTGATTCGGCGAATCTAGGGCATGATCCGGCAGGATCACTATCGCTTCGTCCGGTACGCGACTCAACTTCCGAGGATATATGGGGACTCGTAAGTTCGGTAGCTCAAAATGCCGCAGGAATCGATATTGCGGAAAATTTCGACGGACATGTTTTTAACATCGCGACACCTGCGTGTCGTGGCCGCAAGTCAAATCATTTAACGCGCGAAGACATAGCAAAACGCTTGATTTTGCAATTAAATAATTCGGACAATTTATGTTTTCTACATTCTTTTGTAGTAGCGCGAGTGCATTGCGAACGTAGAAATCTATGAATGAGTGAACTCTATGAAAAATCGAATTGTATAAGATGGCACATTTCCTTGTTACAATCCGAATTAGCGAGAAAACTAACGAGGAACGCTGGAATCACAATTCCCGAGAAGGAATGCAGAATTTGCGAAATCGAGCGTTTTCAACGGTATCTTGCTGCCGAAAATATTGCTTATAACGGTGTACAATTTTAGCACTTTCGGACACGGCGAGAATCCGTTATTTGACGGTTGCGCATTATTTGCCTCTCTAGGGCGTGAGCCCTTTATTAGATTAAATATAATGTATTACGAACGTAGGCGTCATTACAATCCGATATTAAATGTACCTCTGCTGGTTCTCGCAGGGGATATTGCGTCGCGTGTAACATGGACTATCGTAAAGATAGAGATCACCGCTGCGAAAAAATGCCCACGCTGTTACGCCACTCCGTCGTGCGAATCCCCTGACGCGAGCCTAATTAGGTGCGAAACGTGTAATCGTACGTTTTACGCTACTTCATGTTTCGAACGTCATCGCGCGGAAAGATCCTACGAGGAGCAGTCCCCTGTAAGCGTTTGCGAATCAGTAAAAATTTGTAACAATTGCGGGCGATTCGTAAAGTCAAAATCGAGGCACGAATGCGAGACAGCATATAAAACTTGCCGATCGCAGCGGCCTTCGAATCATTTTTGCTTCATGCGCCCTCTTCGATGTAAAGTCATTACTGAGAATCCGGGCGAAGGTATGAATAGTACGACGGTACAGGAAGAAACTGCACACAGGGGCGAGAATGAGTCCGAAGGTAGAGTAAATTATAAATACAAAAGAGATCGTATCGCATTCGTGTTCTACGATTTCGAAATGCGACAGGACGAGACCGAAGGAACCGAAAACATACAAATTCACGCGTTATCTGAGTAATCTAGAAACGTTCTCCAGAAACGTATATAATTTGAAAGGAATCTCTGGCCTTCAAAAATCTACTAGATTTCGAAGAACGTGGACAGCGCTGCACGTATCACGGATTTCGAACTATTGAATCATATTGCGCCTTACGCAACGCTTACAAATCAAAACGTTGGCTAACTATACGAAATAGCAGCAATTCAAGCTATGATAGCCTTCCCTCAGAAAATTGGAGCGAGAGCGACGTTGAGAGTGAAAAAGATAACGGAAATTTTCAATTCAATTTAAAAATTAGAAACACGATATATTTCGCAACATCGAAGCATGAAAGAAAAATATCGTGACAAAAAAATTGGAGCAAAGCGAGGACGAACGAGCAACAGGCGAGGAGAAAAAAGATCTTTCAAAATTCGTCTCGTCGACGGATAGAAATAAAGCTAACACTAACGTTTCACAAACATCAAATTTGAGAGCTTTATAACGCATGTGTCGGCAAAAGAGGTAAATTCTGAATTTGCACAAACATTTCCTCTCTCATGCACTCCGACGATGAGAAATAAATTCACTAGAAGTTTTAAATGCATTACATCAACTCAGTGTTAGACATGCAGGAGTCTATCTTACTGACCGATTGCCGAGTGTGGACGAGGTGCCATTGTCGCTAACACAAACGATCACGACTTGGCCAGCACTGGGTCGCCTTTTATATCGATGAACATGGTACATGAACATATTTTGATAGCTACGACTTGCTCTTGGACTCAAGATTCCTCTTACGACTTCGCCAAAACCCACTACGTATCGCAATACGACGATGCTGCAAGGAATACTTTCTCAAACTTGCGGATAATACTGCTGTGTATTTCTATATTCCATGTTTAATGGTTATAATCTTCGCCAGTCTCTTAGTCTGTTTATCTCTGATTGTAAACGCAATGACCGATTGATCGTACAGTTATTTCATAAATTTTTTCTTCGTTGTAAACATAAAAAAATAATAATAATTCTCCCAAATTTCCCAAATTAATCTTAAAAAACTGTAATAAACTTATTGCGAAAAATATTGCCTTGGCCGGGAGTTGAACCCGGATCTTTTAAGTTTATTACAGTTTTTTAAGATTTATTTGAGAAATTTGGGGGATTACTAATATTTCAGATTGATTGCGT
Organism: Acromyrmex charruanus; assembly: GCA_017607545.1. Lineage (NCBI taxonomy): Eukaryota > Metazoa > Arthropoda > Insecta > Hymenoptera > Formicidae > Acromyrmex > Acromyrmex charruanus. Next base: position 152,171 of record JAANIC010003463.1, on the reverse strand, counting down.
TGAAAGTTCAACAATCATATCGGCAATTATCATTTCTGAAATTAATTCATTTATATGAATATATATAATAGTTCAACATCTTAACATTCAGACCGTAGTGGCGCTTCGTATTTAAAGTAATGTTATTTAACATAAACAGTCTTGTTTCCAATCTTATTGTTTATACACACTCGCCTACAATGCGCAACTCTCTATACATATCGGTTATTGCGAAGAATATTGCTAAAGTCTCGATAATCTAAAGGCTTAGGACGCTCGCACGGAATGCAAGAGATCGGGGTTCGATTCCTGGCCGAGGCAATATTTATCGCAATAAGTTTATTACAGTTTTTTAAGATTAATTTGGGAAATTTGGGGAAATTATTAATATTTCAGATTGATTGCGTTGAAAGTCCGACAATCATATCGGCACGCAATTATCATTTCCGAAATTGATGAATATATTTATTTATATGAATATATATAATAGTTCAACATCTTAACATTCAGACCGTAATGGCGCTTCGTATTTAAAGTAATGTTATAAACGACTTGTTTCCAATCTTATTGATAAAAAAACAAATTCTCATGTTCAATCGTTTATTCTTTTAAAAAATAAAATATAAAACAAATATTTTATGTAATATCAATTTTTTCTTTTTAAAATAAACGTTTTTAATTATGTAAATTTGTTTCTTATTCCTAATCTTGTCCCCTTTTACATTAGTCACCTTTTCTCGCATATTCCAGATTTAGATAATGTTCATTAAAAACAAAATATAGAAAAAATTTTCTTTTAAAATAATGTTCGAATCAACGCATCGATTATGATGTCGCGTGCCGGCACGAACTTGTTCATTTCTGTTTTACCCTACTCTTTCGCGTCAGTAAACGTCAGTACGTCGGAGACATTGAGCCGCTGCAGCAAAAAATGACCTATAGAACAAAAAACTGTGTGTTATTCATATCCGCTGCCCGCACCTTCCCCCTCCCTCCGTAACGAAAAAATGTTTCGGTCCTCATTTTCTTTGATGTCACGGTATTTATCCCTGCCGACACCCCCACTCTTCTCCAGTCACTGCATGAGCGACTATGGACAGACCCAATCAGCGCGTGGGGCAGCCATGGACTGGGCCAATCAAAACGCATTATTTAATTACCTCACATCTTCGCGTCATCGACCAATCAGAGCGCGCCATTTTCCAGACAGATTACGCCCCCGGCGCCGGAGGTGGAGCGGTGAGGATTTGTTTTGACGGCCCATGGCTGCCCATATACTACTTGCATTAGCATTAGTCATCCTAAACGCGATACCTTATAGCTTATATTTTGATGGCATTGATGATGTTGAGGAACACGTTGGCGATTTTGATACTTTTTTTGCTATTTTCAATATCTCTTTTTCTTTCGACGATGGTGGGCTTGGTGGACTTAGCGGACTTGGCGACAAGGCACGATACCCCTTGCACTCGATCGATTTTTGACGTATATATTCTTTTACTCGATCCATGTCTTATCGCTCATAACTAAAATTTACGACCAGCTTAAAATGCCGCCCAGCAAGTGCGAAGATAAACTTCTAGCGACGTTATATGATAAATAACGTTACATCATCCACTATTGTAACTTGCAGCAACTCGTCACGATCTTCGCGTATAAAAGATACTTCGGGTGCTACAATTCGCACAATCTCCATGGCTTTGCAAGTACATCCAACTCAATACAAATTTCAGAACTTGCGCGGAAAACGATTTCGAAAAAAATTTGTACAAATTAATGAACAACGCGATTTTCGGCAAAACCATGGAGAATGTGCGCAATCATGTCGATGTAAAATTATTAACAAAATAGGACGGTACAGCGCTAAGGCAATGATCGCAAAATTGAATTTCCACAGTCGTAGCGTCTTTGCGGAAAATTTCATCGCCGTCGAACTGTGCAAACTCGAGGTAAAGTTCAACAAGCCGATTTACATGGGTATGTGTATACTCGACATATCGAAAGTCTGCTTAGCTACGAATTTCACTACGAGTATGTTACCACTGTTTCGCGACAAATGTAAAATTATGTACACAGTCTTATATACCGTGTTGAGTGAGAGGACGTTTACGATTAATAAAATGCGATATTGCTAGATTCGACATGAGCGATTATCCGATGGACAACACGTACGGTATGCCTCTCGCGAACAAAAAAGTACCCGATCTAATAAAGGACGAGAATAACGATGCGATAATGAACGAGTTCGTTGGATTCAGAACGAAGATGTATGCGGTGAAGACAAGAAGGACATAAAAAAAAGCGGAAGGCATAAAGAGTAACGTCGTAGCGCGATAACATTTGACGATTACACGCGGTGTTTGAACGAAGAGATCGAAATGACTCGTCGTCAATCCTATATAAGATTTAAATTACACGAAGTGTACACGAATATCCGAATCGAAAATCGCTTTTGTTGATGAAAAACGATACGTCATACTGAAACACGACGGAGACGTTACCATGAGGACATTGGCAGATACCATTGTAATATATGTTTTATATGTTGCTATTGTGTATTAATATTATTATAATTTACACTTTGTGTATGTTTTTTACATTTTTCATACATGTTACTATTATTATGCTTTATGTATTACTATTTTCTTATGTATTATTTTAATTTGTACTTCGTGTACGTTTCTTTACATTTTTTAACATTTCGCTTACTTTCGAGTTATATAATATATTCTGGGCTACCAGTTTTGCGGTCCGGGAATTCAGCTTACAAAGATTAATCAGAGGTGACACAGGCATAAATCCGCTGGACGCGTCGTGCTGAGAACACGACATTGCGTAGTCTCGAAGCAACGATCTCACCGATAAACACGCGGCGGACAAGGTACTTACCGATAAAACGCGTTATCGCGAGAGATTCGGCTCTGAGCGAGAGAGCCGCCGCCGCTGCCGTTTGGGCAGCGATGAAAGCCAAGACCAAGATCGGCATGGGCATTAAACCGAAGAAGAAGACGATAACGAGGAACAAGACAACGAAAAAACGGATACTATCGATGACGAAACGAGGCGGCGCGTTACCTTTTCTGCCAATGTTGCGCGCGCTCGGGTCCTTGATTGGCGGAGCCGCCAGCGGAACCGGTAAATGATAGCAAAGTCGCGCGACATCAGCTTGAGGAGCTGCAACGTTACGATCGCGTAATGGAACAGGGCCGCGGAATGCATCTCGCTCCGAACAAATACGGATTCGGATTGTATTTCAGCCCCTACAAATGCGGACTAGGCGTAGCAACAAAGAAAAAAAAAACATTGAAAAGACGATAAAAATACCCTCGGGTGCAACTACCAACGTGCAATTGGACGTGCTTGCAAGACGTATGCGCATACCATACTTTAGAGGTGATTTCATGCGTAACGCGTTACCGACGCGGCGAGCGTCGAAACAAAAGCGGTATCATGAATCTGGACGATGCGACTCACTAGGTAACGTACGCGAAGAGAATCATCCGCATCGTGTACTTTGACAGTTTCGGTAATCATCTACCTCTCAAGGAACTGATGCGATATTTTGGGAACGGTGTTACGATGATAGAGTACAATCGCGCGTCCTATCAGCCGTACGATCAGAACTTCTGCAGACAGATGTGCCTGTGATTTCTACGAACAGTCGACGTTCGTGAATTTAAAAAGTTCGACGAGGTGAAGTTTTAGTATTGGTCGAACGCTTTTTCCGTCATGTCTCTGATACTTACACTGAGGGGGAAGAGCAGCCTCCTCGCGGCGAACTGCTTTCCCGCCATAGATCTGAGTGACGGCGATTACGAGTTTGACCTGGCGATTTTTGAGACTTATCACACAATACTGAATGTAAACGAATCGAACAATAAATTTTATTTCGGCAAAGACGATGCAGAAATTACAATTCCCGAAGGTTCGTACGAAATGCAAGACATAAACGAATTTTTGAAATGTATGATTTTACGGAAACGTCCGCGTCGCGACGCGCTCGATGCTAATGATGCGGCACACAGTGACAGCAACAACAACAATAACAACAATAATAACAACAACAATAATGATGACGACGAGGGTACGGAATATTTGATAACACTCCGTAAAAAACTACAACACGATGAGATGTGAGATTAGATGCGCCTACAGAATAAATTTTGGCAAGCCTAAGCATTGGATCGCTGCTAGGATTCTCGTCGAAGCGTATACTATGACCTCGAAGATGACACAAATCAGACGTATCGATCAACATAATGAACGTAAATGTTCCGCGTAGAGTGTAACGTGACCGCGGGCGCGTACAGCAATGGCAAAGGTGCGCATACGATACACGAATTTTCGTCGAGCGTGCCATCGGGATATAAGATATCGGAAATGCCCGCGCAGATCATTTACCTGCCGATCACCGCACAAAGCATTACGGATCTAACGATACACGTCGTCGACCAGAACGGATGATTGCTCGATTTTCGTGGAGAGGAGATTACCATCAGATTGCACGTGCGTCAGATAACGCGAGCGTGAGATGCTTGTAGCGAACGGAGCGAAGCAGAGCACACGCAGAGAGATAACGCATTCTTTACAAGGCCGGTGACATCATCGCTCGATAACACTCGCTCATCCAACTGCATCAACAAGAAGAAGTTCAGCGCGTCGAATGTTAAATTTTTACAATTTTTGGGATTCGCGGTGCACAACTTTTGAGATGATTGATACCTTAAATATTATCGGTGAGCCGATCTTTGACGATCGCATCGTCAAGATTGAGACACACACGTACAACCCGTTCGCTAAACAACATTCGGGTACAGCGACGAGATAAGAATATTCATACAGCAACAGGATTTGTACACGTTGCCGTGCGAAAGTTTTCTCTATGTCGAAGGAAGATTGAAGAAAAAGAAAAATCAGATGCCAATAACGCTTGTAGATAATGGCGTGGCGTTTATGTTTGATAAAATTCGATATGAACTCAATAGTGTGAAGATTGACACCGCAACAGACACGTGGGCATAACTAGCACTTACGTGTCAATGACGTACGATAAAGCTTTGATTGCGCTAAACGCTGGATGGAACTCTAGATCTAACACGGAGGAAGGACACTTTAATTTTTGCCGCTCAGCATACTGTTGGGCTTTTGTGAAGATTACAAACGCTTAATCGTCACCGCTCGCCACGAATTGATTTTTTTGATACGAGCGCGCAACGATTACAATTGCTTGATGGGAAATCCTGTGACGGAGTCTGATAAAGTTGAATTATTTAAAGTAACGGATGCCTCACGTTGCATTAAACGAGATCAATAAATTATCAATGCTGCAAGCATTGAAAAGCGGTCGTTATCTGAGCATGAGTTTTCTCTCGTGAGGTCTGTACGAGTATCCTCTGTTACAGAATACGACCAAGCATTCATGGGCCTTAAAACGGCGATTCAGCTTGAGAAGTCTCGATTCGTTATCTTTGCTCTGCAGATTAGTCGAAAGAATATCATGTCACGAGATGTTAGCGTGTTCGACAATTGTAATTTGAGTAACGTGAAACTTTATCTAAATTTAGCGTTTTATCCGTACGACGATTTAAATCTGGATTTTGGCAAAAAGAGATATGCCGTTCTATTTGATATGTACGCGCGTTTTCGTAGAGCATATTATGAAATTGATTGCTTCGAAACGCTACTCAACGTGCTCTCATTTATCGAGAAAGGGCCTTTTGTGGTCATTGATTGCTCACAAAATGAATCCGTCAAGAGTGCCACTGTGGACGTACGCATAGAATTTGACTGCAAAGAGAATGTGCCCGCAATGACAACAACCTATTGTCTCATCATACACGATCGCGTAGCTCAGTATAATCCGTTAACGTGGTCTGCAAGATCATATAAATTGCGACGTTAACATGTATTTAGAACTTTAAAGAAAGAGAAAAACTGGAATGAGATGCAGTCTCGAAAAATTGCTCGTCATGACCATATCGACGTTTGTAGATCTGCAAGGATTCATCGTTAACAAAAAATTTATCGTGAAGGAAGTGGCGGTGTTGGAACAGGGAATTGTCCTCATTATTTTTACGAGTTTCGTATCAAATCTCGTGGAAATTTTTGACAAGATCCGACAGGTCTTGCGCTTTCAAGTTGATTGTTTATCACCATGTATTGCGATGGGAGGACGGAAGGATCACGTACAGCGAGGTGAAACGCCTGATTATGGCGAAATGCCTGATTACAGTGACTATTTGAAGATAGTGCTATACGTCAAGGGACGCTAGAAATAAACGTAGGACTTGCTTTTGGACGATAAGCGAGAACGCATGTACATCGAGACCTTGGATGTAGTTTACGAAGACATAGAATCTTTATCTAATTTAGATGTTACTAATACTATGTGATGTGGACAACATGTTAAGTATTGCGTGTTACAAAATGTATTGAAAATATGTAATTGGTAGTTGCAAAAGAATTTTTTTTTAATGTACGTTAATGTATTTATTACGTATTTCTTTTTTCCTTCCTTTACAATACATGTATGTATGTATGTTTGTATGTACATATAAACGTATGTATAAACGTATGTATAAATGTATGAATAAACTTGTGACAAAGAAAATACGTAGAAAAACGTGATGAAACGTGTCGTGACATGTTCGAAATTCTTGGAAAGAAGGGGAAGGCTTGATTTCCCTCTTCGATTCCAGAAGTACTATCATACACAGTGCGACAAATATGTTCCCGGACACGAACCACATCTCAGCAACCAGTGGCGACATTTGTGTGTTCAAACATGCATTTTAAAGGTTGAACATTTTGCTATCATCTGTCAAAGTTTCATTCATTTTGGTTGACATATAACGAAGATATGACAGTTCATGTTAAACAAGATTTTGGTCGAAGTAGAAATTTTAATATGGAATAAAGAGCAGTGATTAAATTTAACGCAAAACTTGGTAAAAGTGCATCAGAAAAATTCCGATCGATGCAACAAGTTTACGGCAGTCAATATCTAGGTCGTACAGCTGTTTTTGAGTGGCATAAGCGTTTTTTGGAAGGCAGAGAGACCCTTGAAGATTACAAAAAATCAAGACGGTCAATTTTGGTTCGAACATCCGAAATGATCGAAAAAGTACGTGATTTTGTTGCAAACGATCGCAATGCATCACTAAAAATGATGGAGAAGGCTTTAAATATCAGTAGAGAAACGATTCGAACCATATTACATGAAGATTTGGGTAAAACGAAGGTTTGTGCGAAGTTTGTTCCACACACATTAAGAAGCGATCAAAAATCAGCGAGAATCAATTATTCCAGAGACATCGTTGCAGCCGCAGAAAATAATCCAAACTTCCTAAAATCAATTGTTACGGGTAATGAAACATGATGCTTTCAATATGATCCAGAAACTAAGCGTCAAAGTGCGGAATGGAAGTCAAAAAATTCACCACAAGCAAAAAAAGTACGAAAAGTTCCATCAAAAATCAAGACAATGCTCATCACATTCTTTGATAGCAAAGGTATTATCCACAAAGAGTTTGTTCCAACTGGCCAAACAATTACTGGTGCATATTATCTCGAAGTTTTAAAGAGATTGATGGGCAGAATTCATCGTATTCGCTCCGAATATCGTGATCCAGAAGATTGATCTTTGTTGCATGATAATGCACCGAGTCACACTTCATTGATTGTCAATGTTTGGCTCGAAGTCGTGTCTCTGTGTTAAACCATCCACCGTATTCACCTGATTTGGCCCCCTGCGACTTCTCATTATTCCCAAAATTGAAATTGAAAGGACGCTTTTTTGATGACATTCCGACCATCCAATCAGCTTCTACACAGGCACTAGAGGCAATTCCGCAAACTGAGCTAGAACATGCATTTGAATCACTATTGAATCGCTGTAACAAGTGTATTGAAGCCAGAGGAGAATATTTTGAATAATAAAACCAAAAAATATGCATATTGTTGTTTCAATTATGATTTGCAGGCCCTGTCCGGGAACATATTTGTCTCACTGTGTATACGTCACAATTTACGCGGATGCAATCAGCCTTGCGATACTCGCTTGTACGAACGATTGAAAAATGTACTTCGCCAAAGAGAGCAGCACATCTCGCGTCGTACGACGTGAAGAAGGAATATAACGTATGAGTTTCAACGTTCTACATACACAAAAAACGATTTTTAACATTATGTATGTATACATTATGGAGCATTGCGCGGTACGTTTACTGAACGTTACGACCTGACAAATACGGGCTACAAATTTTTGAAAATTGGAATCAACGTTGATTCACCGAATTACGTGGAGATCGCCCTGGGAGATCATCGCGGACATGAATTGTCGCTGTCTCTCGAAACATGGAAGGGTCTTTATGAGCAGTGATGGAATATTTACAAAATGCTTCGAAATGAATACAAAGACAATTTCATAAGCGTTGGACCGCTAACGGCCAGAGTTTTGCACGCTGAACGATGCTTGTACGTCTCGATTCTTTGTCCGTACGCTTTGTCCGTATGATGATGACCGAAACGATGCTACGCCGTATGTTTAAATTTGATGGGTGTATTGATGTAATGTTCGAACGATTAACCCGACTCGTCGATACGATTGATGTCAAATATATGCGATTCTCCAACATCGCGTCTAAGAACGCTATACACGATAGCGACACCTTTAATGGACATCAGCTTGTCGATTGTGAGCTATCAGCTTTAGTTTTTAGTACGTATAAAAAATCAGTGTAATAAGGTATAAATAAAAAAAAAATTCGTTCGAATCACTATATATATATATATATATATATATATATATGTACGAGGTCTGTTCAAAAAGTATCACGAATTTTGAATTTCCGCGGGTTACGTATATTCAATTTTCGATTTTTTTGTGGCGTTATGTTGGTACTCATGTCTCTCACTTATGCCGACAAGTTCGGCCATTTTGAATGTTCAGTTAATTTTTGACAGCTGCTTTGCTTGCACGTGTTTTGGCTCGTCTTCGATTTTTGCCTATTCCAAAAAATGGATCAAAGAATCAAATTTTGTGTGAAAAACAAAATTAAGTGCGCGGACGCATTCCGAATGTTGACTGTGGCATATGGTGAAGCTACCTTGGACCGAAGCAACGTTTATCGGTGGTACAAAATGTTCTCAGAGGGCCGAGAAGATGTGAACGACGAAGAGCGTGCCGGACGCCCGAGCACGTCAACAACAGACGAAAACATTGATGAAGTGAAGAAAATAGTATTGGCCAATCGTCGAATCACCGTTAGAGAAGTTGCTGAGGACCTAAACATATCGATTGGCTCATGCCATTCGATTTTTACCAATGATTTGGGCATGAGACGGATCGCTGCGAAATTCGTACCAAAATTGCGCGAATTTTTGGCCAAAAACAACACACTAATGATGCCGCAGCCACCGTATTCCCCAGATCTGGCCCCCTGTGACTTTTTCTTGTTCCCGAAACTGAAGAGGCCCATGAAAGGACGACGCTACGCTACGATTGAGGAAATAAAGACGGCATCGAAGGAGGAGCTGAACAAGATCACAAAAAATGATTTTTTGAAGTGCTTCGAGGATTGGAAAAAACGTTGGCACAAGTGTATAATATCTGATGGGGATTACTTTGAAGGGGACAAAATACATATTCATGAATAAATAAATAATTTTTGAAAAAACACAAAATTCGCGATAGTTTTTGAACAGACCTCGTATGTATGTATTTTATTTTACTACCCATACTTTGACCTGACGCGTTGGTAAAACAAAAAAAGGAAAAAATATAACGTATTATGAAAACTAATATAAAAAAAGATAAAGGAAAAAAAGAATATCGTACTCTGTCATCTATCTTTTTCTAACATGCAAGTCTTTGTTATCAATGCATTTTTTAGGAGAGCAGCGGCGGCATCGATCGGAGTCGATACATAAACATAGGGCCGTAGTTATCACTGTTTACGTAAACAGCGATGCCAGTAATCGGAGACTTTCCCCGCGCTGCCCACACCCCAGTGCCGACGAGTATCCCGCTTACTCTCGCCAACAAGTATCCCCCGCGCTCCGCTTTCCCTCATCTACGAGTATCCCCCGCGCCCTGCGCTCCCCTCTAGCCTCGTGGATTAGAATCGGCCATACCTTATTACTCACATTGCACAAGGCAAGATTATATTGTTATGTTGGTTGTTGCCAATTACAATTTTCACGAAAGACACAGGTCCCACGGCGATTCCGACATCCAGATATTTGTAAGCTGTAGGAGTCAGTGTAAATCTTCTTCCCAATATACGAGGTATGATAAATCCGAGACGGGATTTATTACAAGAAGATACTATGCAGA
>JAANIC010003463.1:121955-141795 GCA_017607545.1 Acromyrmex charruanus | reverse complement strand
ATATATATATATATATATAATAGATAAAAAAGGAAAACAAATAAAAAAACTGTAAAGAAAAGATATAAAAAAAATTTATAAAATAAAAACTTACTGTTTATAAAACTCTTCATCTTGAATAGGAACGTAAAATCTTATAGAATCATACATACTTGGAAAGCGTTGCAGTAGCGGTCCATCTGAACGACTGATGCAATAACATCCCGAGCTTTTTCTAAGTTTCGTCCCCTCCATCACATTTCTTCAGGAATGCATATGGAATTGTTTAATCAACACAAACGAGAGATAAAAAATGCAAGCGCCGATGTACAACAGCTTTGTTAGTGTAATAAACGATTTTTTTAAGGACATTCAACGTATAATATATATTTGATGTAATACGACATATTTCGCGATGACATCATGAATGTAATTTTGATACATTGCGACGTTGCTAAATTGTATGCATAATGATATAAAATTTAAAGATCGAGATGCATTGCGACGTTGCCAAATAGTGCGCATAATGATATATGTCTCACCCGTTGTAGTCCTATACTCGCCAGTAGTATTCATGCTCTCTCTCCTACTGATTGTGGTGCTATACTTATCATAGTATATATATTCGCGCTCTTTCTTCTCGTTATATTCTCTCCCACGTTCTTTTTTCTTCTTGCCCTCAATTTTATTAAATAAATATGGTATTTGTTTTACAACTTTTTAATGATATGACTTAGCAATGATTTTAATTTAGCAACTAATTATAATAATATTTCTAGTAATATAATGTAATACAAATAGCTGAGCGTTCCTAATTACAAACCATTATAAACTATTATTGAGTAACTATCGAACACTTATTGTACTACGTCGTACTACTGAACAGCTATCATATTATTAATTCGTTCTAAATAATTATAGAGAAAGAAGATTCTTTTCCACTCGCGGTAAGGAAAAACAGGAATGTGCAAGTTTCAAAGTCACGTGACAAGCAGATGATGTCATAGAAGGGAGCGACAAAAGTATTTTAGGATTGTGGAGGAAACCCAGAAAGAAATAGAGATTAGAATTATAATTTCTTATTATTCAATTTTTATTTTAATAATTTGATTAACTTATTTGAGGAAAAATTGCACGCCTTCTTATCATATATAATTCTAACCCACTGAATAGAGGCAGGGAAAAAGGAGACTGAAAATAATTTTAAAAATTCAGTAATATATTTAAATATCATTATTTTTCATAAAACATTAATTTATTTCTTACTTTAAATGTACATACGTACGTACTTAATGTGCATACGTACATATTTAATTTTATTTAATTTTTAATTTAATTTATTTGTACATGATTTATACAAAATAATAAAAAACATGACGATTACAGAGTTAAACGAGAAAAAATTAAATGTATAGGTGCATAAAATGAGGCACCAGCAAAATCTGCTGCTCTAACTCCTACTAGAGAGTAAAGAATTACGGTGTAAAAAGCGCCAAAACGAACATAAAACATAAATTTACAATATAGTTCGAAAGTTGGATTACAGAATATAAGTAGTATAGCAATGGGGGTTCTGGGCTCGGGATACATCTCAGGAGCTATCTGGGCTACCACCAGGCGACGCAGGCGTTGTTCTCTTCGACGAGGAGGACATCCTCTTCGATGTCGACGTCCTCTTCCTCTCCCTCCTTAATCTTTAGCCGTTTGGCTGGAGACTCATCGGAATTCTTAATCTCTTTCTCGTCATCGTCATCCTTCTCCTCCTCCTGTTCCTCATCCTCTTCCTCCTTAATCTTTAGCCGTTTGACTGGAGGCTCATCAGAATTCTTCATTCTAAAAATACAATCACGTAACACTTAATCACATAACTCACTCAACATGCAAAAAATATTCCGCCATTATTGGCAGAATACTTTTGCAGGTTGAAATCACTCGAATACAGTGCTTCGCGACGCGAACTCAATAAAGACTGCCGCTGAAAAACATTCTTTGCTGTAGCGAAACTGTCCGGAGATTTATCTATGGCAGTCGATGTATATAAAACAAAGTAAATAAAAAATGCCGCCGCGAGAAGATTGACATAATAAGTTCGTAGAAAGTTGCCTTTGTTGTGCATAGAGCATCCGGCTATCAAATATTACCGTTATACGCATTGAGATATTGAGTAGAGCTGCCGCCGCTGCCACCGCAGCCGTGCGCTCTATCTCATATACTTGTCATATACTTATCATCTTTCTCTCTATACGTTATGCTATCCATTGCGACTTATGTGCATCCTATACTTACGATTTTTTCTCTCATTGCAGCTTCTTATGTGACTTATTCTCATATGCAAAATATATACATATACATATACATATAAATATGTATTTTTTTATTTCTATTGTACTTATTCGATTATATTTTAATAATGCTTTTAAAGCGAGCGCAGCGATATTATCAAACGCAATGATCGCGATGATGTTGCCAGCATAAGTATTATGATACGAAGAATGTAAGAAGGAAAAGAACGAATAGATATCAAGAAGACGAAAGGAAGGAATAATTTCAAACGCTGAGACACACAGTTAATATTCGTTTATTTTTCATATATTATATACAATATATATTAGGGGTTTGCATTAAAAGGTGCTGTTCATGTTTTTTAGATGACAGTAGCTGCGTATGCTATGGTCAGAGACATCTGCTACTTATATCATTTTGAAGTGTGAACATTTCCTACTAAAATTCAATCAACAGATGGCATCCTTATTTACATATGTGCTTTTCTATAACTGAATTACAATGGAACGTGATAAGTTGTTTTTCCGATGTGTACTTCTACACTATTTTGATTTGAAAAAAAGTGCAGCTGAAACTCGTCGATTGCTTGTGGAAATTTATAGTGAATTTGCTCCATCGGAAACAGTATGTAGTAACTGGTTTCGGCGATTCAAAAGTGGTGATTGTGACGTTCATGACAAACAACGAACAGGTCAACCGAAAAAATTCGAAGATGAACAACTGCAAGTTCTATTGGAAGAAAATCCAGCTCAAACACTCAAAGAATTGTCTCAACAACTCAAAGTCGATAAATCAATTATTTTACGACGTTTACAAGCTATGGGAAAGATTCAGAAAGAAGGAAAATGGCAGCCACATGAATTGACCGAAAATGCCATTGTCAACCGTTTAAACATCTCAATTTCTTTGCTTGCAAAGCATAACAAGAAGAGTTTCTTGTGCCGTATCGTGACCGGCGATGAAAAATGGATCTTTTTCAATAACTCAAAACGCAAAAAATCATTGGTTGATCCTGGCCAACCATCAATATCGACTCCAAAGCAAAATATCCACGGTCACAAAGCAATGCTCTGTATTTGGTAGGATATGGAGGGTGTCGTGTATTATGAGCTGCTTAAACCGAACGAAACAATCACCGCNTATATATATATATATATATAATATAATATTATATTTAATATTTTATTTAGTAGAAAGAGATAAATTGAGATAAACCATATATGTATATACGAGCATACATCTACCTTGATATAAGCTTTCGAATCACATTTTCTACTTACCTCTTGTGTCCATTACCTACAATGAATTATTTTCTTGTAATGGTGTTCCGTTATCATTAGTTATTAATATATGCACATCCTTAATTTTAGAGCATTTTGGTATCTTTACATGTTACAGATAATAATAGGTATATTTTCCATACGTTATTCAAATTTCATTTACCGCACTTACTTTTTCAACCCACCTCGGAAGCAGAGTTCATAGAATTGACTTCGAGGTAAGTTTATTTATATTTTTGGAATGAATAGGCTCTGCCTATATGGTCAGTTACCTCGCGTTTTGGAACGACGTAGAATTAACTCTGTTACTCGGAGTCGAGTTTTGGAACGCACCTTTGAATGACTGATGCAGTAACATTGTCCGAGCTTTTTCTAAGTTTCGTCCCCTCCATCACATTTCTTCAGGAATGTATATGGAATTGTTCAATCAATACAAGCGAGAGACCGAGAGATCAAAAATGCAAGCGCCGATATACGATATAACTTTGTTAGTGTAATAAAAGATTTTTTTAAGGACATTTTTGACATATTAATACGACATATTTCGTGATGACATCATGAATGTCATTTTGATATATTGCGACGTTACCAAATTGTATGCATAATGATATAAAATTTAAAGATCAAGATTCAGAAAGAAGGAAAATGGCAGCCACATGAATTGAAAATGCCATTGTCAACCGTTTAAACATCTCAATTTCTTTGCTTGCAAAGCATAACAAGAAGAGTTTCTTGTGGCGTATCGTGACCGGCGATGAAAAATGAATCTTTTTCAATAACCCAAAACGCAAAAAATCATGGGTTGATCCTGGCCAACCATCAATATCGACTCCAAAGCAAAATATCCACGGTCACAAAGCAATGCTCTGTATTTGGTAGGATATGGAGGGTGTCGTGTATTATGAGCTGCTTAAACCGAACGAAACGATCACCGCCGAACGTTATCGACAACAATTGAAACGTTTGAATGATAATTTGATGCAAAAACGATCATCAATTGCATCAAATCGTCGAAAGGTGATTTTACTCCATGATAACGCTCGGCCGCATGTTGCTCGTGGTATGTATCTCGTCGCTCGCTATGATACTTTTGAGGCAGTCAGTATCGCGGTTGTAACTTGTCGCTCGCGACGCTCGTAACGTGCCTGTAGGTTAGTCTTTTTGTGCGACTCCCCGGCCGGCGATTAGGCGACCGAATGTAAAGAAGTGCGCGGTGTCTCATTATCACGTTTTTTGACGATCGATGTGGCCATATTTGCTCGTGCCCGACGACAGACTTTCGCGCATCGATTGCCAATTCTGCAATCTTACATTTCCGTAGCACGTTGCCATGCCGAAATGCAAGGCTCAGAAATAATTGATGTCTTGCATTTCCGTTAGCTAGTTGCTACGCCAAAATGCAAGGCTTATGCGTGATAGCTTTTAGGCAACAGGCTTCAGTGGCTTTTCAGATAGTCTTCTGGGAAGTTCTTTTTATTCCCCGATCGAGCCTAATTACACGCTCCAAGTTGTCCACTTGCTCTGTTATACGAGCAGCACATCAGCATCATATAGGGGAGACCGGGGAATAAACTGGCTAATAGACTCATTTTTCAGTTTCGAATTTTTACAGACTTATTAAAAACATGAATTCTATACCAGTTACTACATACATTTGACTACCTAATAATATTTTAATAATAAGATGAAACTAATAACTAATATGAAAAAAAATGCATTCCATCTGATTTAACTAGTTCCGGGACCGAGATAATTCGACTAAGATTATTAAAATAAAGATTAATGTATTTTAAGCTACATCTTTGGCTACATATTAATAAAACTTTTATAAAAATATATTTTAAACACAAACATTCCCTTCGTAAGACAAAACAATACTTCTTTTTGCAAAATTTGTTCATTTCGTGCAAAAACAAGTCGAATAAGCCTAATTTTCGAAATTGGACATGAGGGAACTAAACTTATAACATTTACCACTGAGGAAAATCTCTTTAAAGGAATAAAATTTTGAGTAAGTACTATAAGAGTAGTCAGTAAATGAGTCGTACAGTTCCATGCTGTGATTAGTCTACTATCCGTTCATTTTTTTTTAAATTAACAATATACGATAACAAAGACACATAAACAAAAAAAAATCTGTTGGACTTTATTAAGTAAGAATTACACTTACTATTTAAATAGAAATTAAATATTTCAGACAATCATATACGATTGTAAAACAAAAACTTTAAGAATAAAAATATTTACTTAGGTTTACGATTTTTTAAAATTGTGGCATAACTTCATAGATGTGTTCGTAATAAGATTAATAAGATGTTACAACAGACTTAGCGACAGTCACTACTGCATGCTCAGACACGTTTACGCGTGTCTCGTGTGTTTTGTTTTTAATGTAGTCTCGATTATTCTACTTACCCCTATATTCAACTGACCTCAGTTTCTCCTACTCTCGGTATAGTATCGCCTCGTTGATCTTGGCCGCCTTAAAGCGACGGCTGAGGAGGAGTCCGTATCCGGGATCCGCCACCCTGGCATCAGCCTCTTCATCGGAGATCTCCCCCGTGTCATAGGCCTCCTGCTTTCTTTTCTTCTTGATAGACATCCTGACCTTGGATGGTGAACTGGCTGGGCGTCTCTTCTTTCTCTGGATTTTGAGTTTTGGGGATGTCGCCGGAGGTATCCCCGATAATCATCAATCCCTCATCATTGGCGTCCCCCCCTCTCCCCCCGCCACCTGAAAGACTCACGCAGGTCCCTCCAAGAGAGGGTCCCGTACGCGAGCCCTCGAACGGCGCCGGCAGTCTCTTGACCTTGACGCGTGGTTTCATCTAGTCAAGCCCAATAGAAGGCATAATCCCTGGATGCTCCCTGGCCCCTGCCAAAGACCACCTCGCTGTAGAAAGATCTTAATTTAATTCCTGAATCATCACAGTAGGTGGCACGGCAGGTAAATCCGTCGCGCCACCTACCGTTTTCGACTGGATCTCTTGCGACTTGAGAGTCCTTAGAGAATTTAACGCCTCCCATTGCGCTTATCGTCGAATTAGAGGTTCGACTAGCCTCGTATTAGTTTAAAATATTTGCCCATTACTCGATTTATCCCACGTGAGTGACAGAGCGTCGTTTCCAGTAGGTATGAGTTCAAGCCATCGGCCGGGAACAGTCAGCCTGCGTCATCGGGAACGCTCGCATCGTCACGGACAGGGAGCAGACCTTTTCCTAATGGTACCGTGCCACCATGTGTTTGCACTCGGGGTCGCTTTCTTCTACCAGTACTTGGGAGTTGACCTCAAAAGAGACCAATTTCTTGGGGGGATACCGGACCCAGAGATATAGACTTCTCCTATTTAACGGAGGAATCTGTACAAGGCACTATTGACACAACCTAATCTTTTCTTTAGTGAAGCAGGGGAAATGCCTACGCATACTCTCGGTCCGCAGAATCGGTGCAACCGTATAATTTTTCAGCCTGATAATAAAATCTTGAAATATCATATAAAAGCCCGCGGAGAAGAAGGAACCTCAGGGAAAAACATTTAAACTAGTCAAGAAGAAAGGAAGAATCATCACAACTAGTGCTGAAGTGTCGAGACGGGGCTCTCAGGCGCAGACTGACAGCGAAGCGTCCAGCGTCACAGAAATCCATAAATAGTCAATGTCACCAGAATTTTTCTATTTAGAACAAGTTTTATATATATCCAATTATATTTTATAAGTACAAGTTTATGAAAGAATTTATATAAGTTTTAAATATTTTAGAAAGATTTATACAAGTTTATATAAATATATAAGGTATCGTCAACGACGTAGTTATAAAGAGCAAATATTATTTGATTTTATATTCAATTATACAGATCGTACGTGATAATGTTCAAGTAAGAAATTTATTTTGTTTAAGCTGACTAGTTCAAATAATGTCACTAAAGACAGAATGATTATGACGATAATTAATTATTTTATTTTATTTTGATACGATAAACTATTAAACTATTTTATACGCAAAAGAAATCTCAACAATACTTACCTACTCCATGAATCGATCATTATCTAGATAATGGATAAACCTATAACGAAAAGAAAAAATAAAAAAAATTAAAATAATAAATAACAGAACATACTTACCTTGTAGAATATAAAACATACCATAAAAATTGGCCTGAAAAAGAAAAAAGATTAATTAAAATAAAAAGAAACATACTTCAGACTTACCTGGATTAAGTAGTTTTATATCTATCCATTATTTTGAGGACGTTTTAACCTAAAAATGTAAGAAAGTCGATTAAACTTAAATTAAATAAGACATTAATTAAATAAAGATTATTAATTCTATAAAGAGTATAAAATAAATTCATTGCGTAGAGCAAATTTTATAATTTTTTATCCTGAAGATATTTATTTTAGTTGTTCTGACTTTTCAGTTAATGTTATTTTGTTGTTTTGACTTTTTAGTTAATATTATAATATAAAGTTAAAATCGATTCATTCGATTAATAAGGATTCAGCCGGCTTAATTAAATTGTGCAAATTTTCTCTTTTCATTTTTTATTTATTATCTAGCCGGGAATTTTTCCGGAAAATATAATTTTGTAAGCTAAACAAAGATAGACTGTTAGTAAGAAAAGGACAGAGTTTTTCCATTGTGGTTAGAAGTCGAAGTAAATCAATATTTTTTTATGTGTATTGAGCCTAAAAAACATATTTTCGATAAAATCCATTCAATCATCAATCATTAATTTTTTAGATCTACATTTTTGATTATTCAACGTTGATTGGTCAGCCAAGTAAAGTAACTAGTTGGTTTATTAAAAGTAATAAAATTAAGTAAAAACAGGTAGAATAAAGAGAATTAAAGCTAAAGAGTCTTTATATAAGAGTTTTATATAAGATTTTGTTAATTAGAGTTTTCATGAATATTACTACCGACTAAGTGTTAGGTTAGGTTAGAATGTGACCCCCTCGCGGGCTGCCACCTTGTCGTGGTGAGGGGGCTCCCCACGGGTCGCTTGCGGCACGTGGGGGTCTAAGAGCAGCCTGTACGGACTCCTTCCCGACGGGAGGAGTCTGTACACCGGGTCCGGCACCCCAAGGGGGTCTCTCTCTCCTCGAGGGAGGGACCCCTGGGGGTCTCGTCCTTTTCAGGACGGTCCCCAATGTTCCGGTAGGGGTTGGCGGCCCTGACTTCAATCGCCCGGTGGCACGGCACCGTTAGAGGGAGTTTCTACTCCCTGCCCGTGCGGGTGTGGGCTTCGACCCCCACCGCACTTGGGATCCCGTGGTGCCCTCCCCACCCCTCGTTACTGGGGGTTGGGGTGGTCCCCTCGGGCCCCGGGTGCGGAACGTGTCGAGCGGGTGCTCCCGCAAGGCGGGTTGGCCCGTATGCCGGGTGCTCCTGGCTGCGGGCTGGCTCATGCCACTGGGAGGGATGGGGTTCCCGAGAGCTTCGGCTCATTGCACCGGGGGCCTCTCCCGCCTCGAGAGGTGCGGACTCTGTCCGTAAGGGAGGACGGGGCCGCGCGGATTTCGGTCCGTCGCGGAACCACCCGTCTCTCCTGGAGGAGGGGGTCGTGCGGCCGCTCGGACGTATTCCGAGGCAGGGCGTGCGATCCCCGCCCCCTCCGGGCCGCTCGGACGTATTCCGAGGTCGGGGCCGGGGGAGGCGTCGAGTATTTGTGCCCGGTGTCTCCGCGACGGCGTCCCTTCCGAAGCGAGACACCGGGCGGCGCATACACGCTGGTCGCCACGGCGGCTAGGGTCCGGAAGGGGCGCCGCTTCCGTGACCTGAACCGTCCGTGGGGCCGCCCCGGGTGGCGCCACCCGCAGCGGTGCCCTCGAAGTCGGAGGCGAGGGACCCCCGAAACTCGTGAGTGGACTTGCCTTAAGTCCGCTCACGGGAAGTAAGGGGCCGGAGGCCAGTGTCCCCGATGACACATTCCGGGGACCCGAGCCATATGCCAGCTCCCCGGGGGAACTTGGGGCCCCCTCCTCTGGAGTTCCGGGGGAGGGGTGAGGGTACACCCTGGCTGGCGGAGCCGCTGCGGGCGTCCATCGTCGACTTGACGTGGGCGACCCCTGCGGCGGCTATCAGGAAGGGATGGCGCGTGGACGCCAGCTCCCTAGGAGAGATGTCGGATCATCGCCTGATCCGCATGGAGCTGGTGTCCACTCCCGCGGAGGTGTCATTAAGACGCCGCCGACACGAGAAGGAACGTCGATGGGCCCTGCGCAGGTTGGACCCCGGCGCCTCTCGAGGTGAGCCTCCTCTCCTCCACCTGGCCGGAACCCAACCCGGCCCGCTCGGTAGAGGAGGAGGCCGATTGGCTTGGGGACGCCATGTCGCGCGCGTGCGACGCGTCGATGCCCCGCTGCCGACCTGTGGCGAGGAAGGCAGCCTACTGGTGGTCCGAAGAGTTAGCTGAGCTACGACGGGCCACCGTGGCTGCCAGGAGGGAGTACACTCGCCGCAGACGGCGGGGCACCGACAACGAGGTGGAAGTGGCCGCCGGGGTGCTCCGTGAAGCAAGGTGCGCCCTTAGGGCGGCTATCAGGAGGGCGAAGGCCGACGCTTGGCGCGAGCTAGTCTCCTCCTTGGACAGAGATTCGTTGGGGCGGTCCTATAAGATTGTGACGAAGCAGCTTCGTCCGTGGGCCCCCCCTATAACGGAAACCTTGGACGCTCAGTTCCTGGACGACGTGGTGACCGCCCTCTTTCCCACCAGGGAAAAGGATATTCCCGAGAGGGTCGGTCGCCCGTCCGGATGGACGGAGGAGCTGAGCGTCACCGGGGAGGAGATGGTGAAGGCCTTCGCCTGCCTTAAGGGGAGACCGCGGGCACCCGGACCCTCCGGTATACACGGCAGGGTCTGGCTCGTCGCGGCCCCCATAGTGGGCGGCCGTCTGAGGCGGCTCTTCACGAGCTGCCTCAGAGACGGCATATTCCCCAGGTCGTGGAAAACGGCCAGGCTTGTCCTCCTCCGCAAGGAGGGCAAGCCAGCGGAGAGTCCCTCCGCTTATAGGCCGATATGCCTGCTGGACGATGCGGGAAAACTGCTGGAGCGAGTGATCGCTGCCCGCATCGTCCGGCACCTGTCCCGGGATGGTCCCAACCTATCCCGCGGTCAGTACGGCTTCCGGGAGGGCTTGTCGACGATAGACGCCGTCAGGCAAGTTCGGGCCCTCTCGGAGCAGATGACCGCGGAAGGAGAGGTGGCGTTGGCGGTGTCCCTGGACATCGCCAACGCCTTTAACAGCGTCCCGTGGGGCCGGGTTGTGGGTGCGTTAAGAGGACATCACCTCTTGCCCCCTTACCTGGTCGCCATTATAGAGGACTATTTCCGGGACAGGCAGCTGGAGTTCCACGACAAAATGGGACTCCAGCAGCGGAGGGACGTGTCGTGCGGCGTTCCACAGGGGTCCGTGTTGGGCCCCCTACTCTGGAACGTCGCATACGACTACGTTCTCCGCGCGGCCCTACCGCCCGGCTGCCACGTCGTCTGCTACGCGGACGACACGTTGGTGGTGGCCGGGGGCACGACCTGGGAGAGAGCCGTCGGTACGGCAAACGTCGCAGTGGCGTGTGTGGTCGGCTCCATAAAGGAGTTGGGCCTGAGGGTGGCCTCCGCTAAAACAGAAGCCCTATTCTTCCACAATGGGAAGAGCGGGGTGCCCCCTCAGGCAAATATAGTGGTGGACGACGTCCGCGTCCCGGTGGGGCCCACCATCAAATATCTGGGCCTCACCGTGGATGGTCGCTGGGGCTTCGTCGAACACTTCGACGAGATAGCCCCACGATTGGGCCGCCGAGCGGACGCTCTGCTCGGCCTAATGCCCAACCTTCGCGGTCCGAACGAGTCGGTCAGGCGGGCGTATATGCACGCCGTCCTGTCCAGGGCCCTTTACGGAGCCCCGGTATGGAGTGGGAAGGCTCTGGCCAGCCGCCGCATCAAACAAAGGTTGCACAGCATGCAACGACGGCTGGCCCTTCGTATATGCAGAGCGGTGTCATATACGGCTGCCATGGTCCTAGCGGGGATCCCCCCTGCCGAGTATGTGGCTGACGCCCTGGCGGAGACCTTCGCCAGGATGAAGGCTATTCGGCTTCGGGGGGGGGGGTGGTCGTAACCCCGATGACCGTAGACCGACTAAGGGGGAACGCCCGTCGGCGGGTCTTCGAAGAGTGGCGCGCCACTCTCGAAAACGACCCGCCGACAACGGGCGTCCGGACCGTGGAGGCCATCCTCCCCTGCCTCGAGCAGTGGGTAGCCAGGGGATGGGGCGGACTGTCGTTCCACGCGACGCAGGTGCTCACCGGACACGGATGTTTCGGGGAGTACCTGTGTCGCATAGGCAGGGAACCGACTGCGAGTTGTCACCACTGCGACGGGGACCGGGACACCGCGCAGCATACGCTGGAGACCTGCCCGGCTTGGGCGGGCGAGCGCGGTGTTCTGGTCCAGGAGATTGGGGAGGACCTCTCCCTGCCGGCTGTCGTCAAGAAGATGGTCGGCAGGGAGAGCGCTTGGAGGGCCTTCTCCTCCTTCTGTGATCGGGTGATGTCGCAGAAGGAGGAGGCTGAGAGGCAAAGGGAGAGGGCACCGGGAGGCCGTGGCCCTCTCCCGCCGCCGCCGCCGGGCGGCGGAGGTGGCGAGGGGAGAGGAGATGCGAGGGATGATTGGCTCCAGCCGGGCCGCTCACGCCCCGGGTCATCGCTCGCTCGTACCGCCCCACGGGGCGAGAACGGCGGCGACCTCCTTCCCCCATTGCGGAAAGGACGGAAGAGGAGGACGTTGGAGTGGTGGGGTCAGTGAACCCTCCACCTCCGCCGCCACCACCATCAGCGACGGCCCCGGGTCTCGGACACGGGGCGCGGTGAAGCGGCGGCGGTTAGCCGACCCTAGGGTCGAACCGCCGCCGGAAACAGGCTGAACCTCCGCGCGCGCGGGGTGCAGCGGTTCACCATCCCCCGGCCGCGACGTATTCGCGCCCGGGCCAGTAGCCCTGCATCACCGCGCGCGCGGGGTGCGCCGCGAGGACCTCTCGCGTCGCCAAGGCACGAGGGGCGCCAAACTCTAGAGATTGGAGCCCCTTGGGGGGCTGGGGATCCCGGCGGGGGCCGGGGTCTCCAACTCCCGCCCCCCAACAACAACCGAGGGGGCAGGCGCAGGGGGTGGTGTCCCCTCTGCGACCGAACATCGGCAGTCAGTGCCTTTGCACCGCCCGGGGTTTTCATCTTTCGACGTTCTAAAATCTCTGGGCGGGAACAAGATATCGGCACCAAGCCGATTGGCCAGAGGGGCTCCCAGAAGTATGCTGCACGCGTTCCTGGGAGCCCCTCAACTATGGCATGGTAAGGACATCCGGAGGGGTTTTAGTGGGTGCAAGCCCCATAACCTCGGGCTCTCCCCCGAGACCCGGGGTATGCGTCAGGCATTTCCCCTCCGATATAAAACAAAAAAAAAAAAGGTTAGGATGTGACCAGACTTTGATTAATGTGTTGCAGGTAATTAATTAATCCAACAAGTAAAATGAATTGCTTAATCTTGTAGCACTTACTACTTTTGATCGCCACTCAATTTACTTGCTACTGAAAAGATAAATTCCTATTCCAGAATCTTCGAAGTAAGAGCCTTTATCCTTCTGAATGAAGCCTCTGATTGGTCGTTTCCTTCCTTCCTTCTGATTGGCTGCCTCGGTTGTTATTGATGTCGTCGGTAACTTATCCAGTGCGCGCTTATTCTAATTATCTCGTGATGAGAGATGTACATACAAATACTAACACAAAGGCCTTTTATATATAAAATAAACTTTATTCAAACTTAACGTAGCCTTACATACATTCACATACGCACACACACACACACACACACACACGCGCGCGCGCGCGCGCGCGCGCGCTTCTCTAAATCTCAATTACACGACTGTATCGTCGTGATATGTTAACTGTTCAATAGCGACCTTCAAGATGACCGCTCAGTGAATGATGTAACATCCACTGATACAAAATTATGCTTATCGAGCACTAAATTTGAGCTAAACTTGCTCTTTTACGTCTTTCGTACTTAACTTAAGTCGACGCTTTAATGATAAAATACATCTGATCCACGAATTTCCGCGCTCGCGTCTGCTGACTGCGTTATACTTTTCTCGTGCAAAGTATTTCGGACTTTTCTCATTTATTTCGCGTTTATCCGCATTAATTTTCGCTTCCGCGTTTCCGCTTCGCGTTTCTGATCGATGCCGCATTCTACGCATCTTTATGCACCAAAATCGTATTTCGCTTTCCAATGAACCGCACGTTCTTTCTTGATTCGTCATTATGGTCACAACTGAAGAAAATGGCTTCTTTATCTCCGTTCCCCCGCACGCATCAACATTATCGCTACGTAGTTCCCGCGTAAGGACACCTAGTTACTTTTAGTTAGATTCATGTTTCATACATTCTGAATACATTCTGACCTTGTTTTCGCTTATAATTGCTTGCAGCTGTCATAAAATACAATAATAAATATAATTTTATTCGTTTTGTATATGCACGCTTCATTTCCATGTACACAATGCATATCCGCCTTTAAAGAATTCTAGTGGAATTCACTAGATTAAATAAAATGTTTAAAAATACTGAAATACAATGAATAAATAAATTGAAAAACTTCTCTAAGTCTTTTTAATGACTCTTTAATCCCCATAATTGCTCTACATATTGCCTGTATTGATAAAATTGACACTATGAGGTATTTAACTTTAACCTGTCACTTGGTGACTTTCAAATTTAATAAAATGTTATTAAATGAATAAAACTTGCTTGTTGCGTTAAATCTTTCTTTCTAATAAACTTTCGTTTCACATAATGACATCTATAGTCCTTAACTCGTTTTGTGAATATTCATATGTATCAGCCAATTTGAACCGACTCTGGTCTTAATACTACTCTATTAATTATCTAATGACTTTTTCGCTCTCCAATGTTATTCTTGAATTACTTAAACCGAATTATTTAAACAGTTGCCAAATTATTTTATCGGTCTTTTTTTAAACAATTGTTTGTCTGTCCTTGTCCAACTAATGTGACCTATTTTCTATCTCTCTCACTCTAATCACGTTCCAAATGGTTTTAACTTAATTAATCCAAAAATAACTCAAATAATTGTTTTATATACTCTGTAAAATGAATTACCCGTTAAAATAATTATTTAATACATTAAACCGATTGTTTACTTACTTTATGTTTTATTTATTATTAATGTTTACCTTTTCTTTCCAGCTTTCCTAAAACACTCTCAACGGACTCTGTGTAAGTACAAACTCTTTTAATTACAAATCTTATTACATTAATTATCTTTTTTTTCTTTCAGGTTCTAATACAAAATTAAATAGATAAATAATTTCTAAATAAATATTCAATGGCTAAATTAATTATTAATCTTGAAAAAATTAATTTTACTTTTTTTATTTCCCGATTTGTTTGCTGAAGTTGCCTTTAGTCCTTTTAAGGATATATAGGTGAATTGAATGACTATTTATTTCAAAGGTATCAAATCTTGTTTATTAACATACTTGTCTTTTTATATGGAGTCTATCGTTATCATAAGCTAACATACTTAATAAAATCAAAATAATTAGTAAAATAAATAATAATTGTACTTTGCAACGTCTCTATACTTTTGTTTTACTGAATAATTAAATAGTGACTCCCTTATTAATTTTACTTTGTTAAATAATTATATATCTGAATATAAATTAAGTATTAAATGAGAACGCCTTTGTATATTGACGGGACCATGAAAACTAACTTTGGCTTTACTTAAACTTTAGCCTATCTAAAATGTGATAATACTTTATAAAAAATATATAATTAGTGAAATAAAAATGAAAATGATTACAAATATTACAAGATAACATTACAGATACAAGAACATATGAAATAAATTATAAACGCCAAAACAATGACATCGGTTCCTAATTCGGTAACTAATTCTCTTTCATCGCTTGTCCTAGGTCGATCGCTCCTTGGTTTTCGCTCATCCTTGGTGATGTCGATAGTGCGTCACTTGGCATGTGTGTTGTCATCGCTGTTGACGGATAAGTCGATTGACTCAATTATAATAAGGAGTTTCCACTGTTATCTTCTTTTTGGCTACTGACGTCCTCGGCATCCGAGTTTCCTCATTCTTTATAATTATCCGTAATTGTTTGATCCGTGATGTAATTATTTCAATAGTGATTGAATTTTGCGGGCGGTCGCAAGGGATTCCTGTGTCAAAATCAATGTACCGAGAATCGGAAAAGTAAGCAAATCAAAGTTAAAATAAGCATGAGAATGATCTTGGACAAGAGTAATTAGTATAATAATATAGATTTTAATTTCGGAGATGTCGAGAATAAAGACATCGATATCCATTACATGAGTAAGGTCGTACGAACACGGTGCGACTCTCGATGTGACCCTCTACAATTCCGAGGATAAGGAATTAATCAATCTTTACAGAAAAACTTATAATAAAATATTAACCGACAGAGATACGAGGGCAAGTCAATAAGTTCAATAAAATCTGACAGATTTTCTTAGAAAATCTGTCAGAGGGCACTCGCAGTGTCATATTACATTATTTTTTGATAAGTAGCATCTTTCAACTGATTGCTGTCAAATTTTGAACGAAATTCATCGCGTGGTTTCATTTCTGTAGACGATTAAAGCGAACAACCTTTGTATTTTTTGCAAAATGGAAAAAAACGAGTTTCGTGATTAAATATCTACAGGTTTAACGCCGAAAGAAATCAAAGCCGAGTTAGATAATGTTTATAGCATATCTGCACCAGCGTTTGCGACTATATATAATTGGGTGAATGAATTTAAACGTGGTCGTACATCCACATGTGATGCACCTCGTTCGGGATGTCCAATTGAGACTGCTACGCCAGAAATCATCGATAAAATCCACGATATTATTTTGACTGATCGACGAGTGCGCGAGCTTGTTGAGGCCACAGACATATAATATGGCACAGTGATTTCAATTTTGCACGAATAATTGGGTATGAAAAAGCTATCGGCAAGATGATTGTCGCGTTTGCTCACTGTGGACCATAAGCGCGACCGTGTGACGATTTCAAAAAAATGTTTGGAGATGTTTCAACGTAATCCAGATGAATTTCTGCGTCGATTCATTACGAAACATGGATCCATTATTTCACACCCGAGACGAAGGAACAGTCAAAACAATGGACTTCATCGAGTAAACCAGCTCCGAAGAAGGCGAAGACCGTAAAGTCGGCCAGAAAGATGATGGCCATAGTTTTTTGGGATGCACGCGGTATAGTTCATATCGATTACGTTCCGTCGAAGCAAACGATCAATAAACGATTATTACGCGGCAGCCTTATTGGACTGTTTCAACAACATTTTAAAGAAAAAACGTCCCCATTTGGCGAAGAAGAAAGTGCTCTTCCATCAAGACAATGCACGGGTTCACACGTATATTACCCGGCACCAAATTCAACGAATTCCGCTACGAATTGCTTCCCCATCCAGCATATTCGACAGATTTAGCCCCCTATTTCCTGTTTCCAAACCTGAAGAAATGGTTCGGAGGAAAGAAATTCACCGCCAGAGAACAGCTCATTGCCGAAACAGAGGCTTATTTTGAAGGGTTAGATAAATCATATTATTCGGACGGCTTGAAAAAGTTGAAGAATCGTTGGATCAAGTGTATCGAGCTGAAAGGAGACTATGTTGAGAAATAAAAATGAATTGATCAAAAAAAATGTTTTACTATGATTTTCTAAAAACTTTATTGACTTGTCCTCGTACCGACATACCGACAGTCCGGTTACCATTCAAAGAGTACCAGACATAGATATTGACAATAAAAATCGAAGAACGCTGTTTTACTATCAGTCGATAAAATAGAAATATATTTTACCAATTTCCCCCTTTTTTCAATAGATCATTTATCTTTGTACTTTGGCTACTCGGCAGAATAGTCATTTCTTATTTATCCGCCTTAGATCATATCAAAATTCGATTAGGTAAAAAATGTTAATATCAGGAAAATGTCTTTAGGACTCGATTATTGGAGGTTTATTAGGAGGTTTATTAGACGAAACGGATAAAATTGCATCTTCACGGATAAAATTGCATCTTCACGGATAAAATGATCTTCATTTGACCTTGAAGGAGATTTCTCGATATGTTATTAGATAAAGCTCTATAGAACACGTTTACGAAGTTTCAACTCATAAATCCTAGCTGTTTACCAAAGCTACCTCTTATAAAATGACGTAGTTCAACCTCCTGAAAATACTCGTGAATCAAATTTTCTACTTTTACTATGAAACCTTCACCCTTATGGTAGCGATGTGACAAACACCTTAAGGGGAGGGTAAGCTTCTATTTTGACGAAAAAATCGATTTTTCAAAAACATCATTTTTGGGTGCTAGATATATGTAGAATTAAGGTACAAATTATGGAAACTATGGGAATTAGCATCGGTAGACATGCAGCAGCTTTCGTCGAGCAACGTGACGGTGAACGTATCCAAGCAGCCAATCGTCGAAGCCTTGACAGTTCAAAAGAACGAAGAACTGAGCTTCGAAACATGAAATCGGCTGAAGAAACACTTTTCGAGGAAGAGGAAGGAATAATGTACGGAGCAGGTATCGCTGATTGAGTGTAAGAACCTTTTTATATGATTATTTTATATGATTATACCAAAATTTTTACAAAAAAAAGTTTAAACGCGTTTTTCTCGAAACAACGTTTTTCGACCTGGCTGACACGATTCCAAAAAAAACTATTTAACCGATCGAGCTGAAATTTTAAGGGGTTGTTCAGGACATGTGTAGTTATCGCAGGTAGTAAAATCATGAATTTTCAATTATTTTTAACCCGTTTTTTAAACAATGTTAGTGGCAAAAAAAGGGTAAAAAAAATCAAAAGTCCGCCATTTTGTTAATTTTTGTCCAAAATGTTTGGTTTTACTACCTGCCATAGCCAATCGTTCATATTTTAATATCCCGTTTGAATTTTTTGTTTCAGATGTTCCTAACATCAGATATCGTGTCAGCCCACTTTTTTCAATCTACTCTTGCAGCCGCCATTTTGTCCCAGTATGCGAAGGACATAATTCAAAAAAATTTTTTTTGTACACCTGAATATATCTACCATACACTGAATAAACTAAAAAATATATATTATACATTTAACTATGAAAAAAAAAATGTACGAAATACGTTAAATAGAAGCTTACCCTCCCCTTAAGGCTCAACACCTTTATTAGCACGCGCGAAAATGTTGTAAGTCAATTAGCATAATTAGTTATAAGACTCCATTTGCGTTCTCTCTCACATCACCGTGTGATATCGTCATCACATGTAAATTAATGAAATTATTAAATTTCTCGTGTAAACACACATCAAGGAGAACTAAAAATTTGATTATAAAAACAAAAATATACATTATGAAAGAACTCCCGGTTAATTAACATTAATCATTGAGAAGTTATTAATTAAAAAATGTTGTACAATTAATAACTCGCCAACGTTAGCAGATACTTACCTTTTAACAATGTAGAATTAGGAAGCAGATAGAGGCGAATGTTTATCCCAAAAATTATTCTTAATCTATTACCCATTTGAAGCTAATTAAATTTTAATGGTTATTATAAATAAATTCGATTATTGCTTAACCAACAAAGCCGAAATTGCTTAAAGAGATCTTAAAGCAAACGTCGAACTCAGACGGGAAAACGTCCTCTAATAAACGGAACTAAAAACGTCAGTATAATCGACATTTTTATTCCTTTTCCTATGTTATCACTCTAATTCAGACTGAAATCGCATATGTGCAATATAAGACTGCGTTCAGAAACTTCATCAGGATGCACCCAGAGATTATTTTAACCTTATTAACGTTCAGTGAACAACAAGGATGAAATAAATAAACCCTGAATTACTGAATCCATTCTAGAGTCACTTTTTGCTACGTCCAATATCCTCAGGATGTAAAATATTGACAAAACATGCAACCTTTTTTGAGGTTGTATATTCTTTCATTGCATTGCATATTCTTCCATTGCGTGCGTGCGTGCGTGCGTGCGCATGTCTGTCTCTATGTATATTGTACATACTGGATTTATGCATGCAATTTTGAAAGTATAATGCCTATTGTACAACCGTAAGTGGTAGTTGTAAGTGTTCGTTATAAGAATTGAGCTATCACAATCAAATATTCTTCACATATTTCACTAGCTAATTTTTACAACTATAACCACTTACAGCTACCACTTACAACTATTGTTAGAAT